>JASAMZ010010134.1:0-11626 GCA_030248115.1 Linhomoeus sp. GSCO2_2
GGCAAGGGCATAGACCGCGGACAATTTGTAACACAAAAGAAAATTTTTGCAAATGTGGAATTTGATAGAAATACGTAATTAGTTGTCAAAATTTCCTAAATTGACAAAAATGGAACGTCGTTTATTGACTATTGTGAATGAGGCAAAGGAAAGGCCGTATGCCAATAAGAATTTGTGACATAGCTTTACAGTTGCAATAAATTGCAATTTCGAGATATTTAGAACTAAAATGTAAAAATTTTAGAATCGACATTTTCGTCTAATGGCCAAACCAGCTGTTTGTTGATGAATGTGTGCGCAAATTAGACGTGCCATACGCCAAAAGAAATTCGCTACGACGAACAACTGCGCCAAACTTTTGGCAAGTTTTTTTGTTTGATGTGACGTTTTCACACAGGTAGGAAATATCAGATAAACGGCGTCGTATCATGCCGATAACATATAGCGAACGCGGCGATATCACTGAGCTTCAGATCAGCTGTACAGGCAACCGTATCGTGGGGACAGCCGCACTTGGTATTGCGGTGCACGTTCTCAAGGCACCTTCTCCAGATGCGGCCAACAGTGTGTAGAAAGTTCACTACACTGTTCACCAAAATTTGACAGACACAAAGTATAGGTTGAACTTTTTACACACACAGCTTGTTCCACTTACAGTTTGCACTAAAACTCGGTCGGCGTCGCGCCTGGCGGGTCTCAACTGAGGCTTAGCGCGACCACCAACTTCAGGGCGCGCCCCGCGCGCCCTGAAGTCGGTCACCGGTCGCGTTAATCCTAAGTTTCGACCCGCCAGACTGCGACGCCGACTGACTCTTGTGCACTGTGGGCGCAGGGCGAGCCTAAGCATAGCCTGAATTCAAACAAGAATCCTGCTGGAAGTTTATCCAGCGGCCGTCGTCACAAGAGTGCCGACGAATGGGGTGCACTCCGTCAGTAATTTTGTTGGGTGCACGCAGTCAGTAATTCTGGACGCCAGCCAGACTTCTGTTGGGTGCACTCAGCCAGTAAAAAGGGTGCACGCAGTCAGATTTTACCCAAACGCAAAGGAGAAAGCTAACTCATAGAGGCCTGAAACAAAGACGCGAGGACACCCTCGCCAGATAAAGAATGACGCCGAGGCCACAATAGGGAAGCCAAGCGACGCCGCGCGCGCGTCCTTTCAAGCGTGGCTTACAAATTATGGTATTTGGCATCTAAAGGATAGCTCACACGACAATAATCGACTCAACGGTTCACAAAATGGACAATGTCAGGGCTGGCCGTGTGGTCGGTCGATTCCAATTCTGAAATGACAACAGCACAATTGAATAATAACAGATGAAGGTCGGGAGCTAATGCTAACTGTGAAGCACGCTCGCGTCGATGCTACCGTACCGCCGACCGCAAAACTTGTTCCAATCAATTCTAAGCGTCAAGATGTGGAATTATCTTCGCACTACAGTGGAGGTAGTCAGCTGACAGGCTCATGAAGCTATCAGAACCAAGAAGTTGTAGAATTGCCTCGTTTATGATTGAAATACTCAAATTATGGATTCTGACGACGCTCAAATCGAAATCGAAGCTCTGCAGTCTTTCTACTCGCCAGACGAACTCTCTGTGATGCCTTTGTCGGAGGAAAACCCACAAAAGCTGTAGATTTTTTAAATTTCAGTGCTGTTTTTACGTTTTTTCATGAAAGTATCGCTTGAATTTGCAGCAAACTGACCCTGTGCCTCAAAAGACAGGAAGCGGAGGCCGCCTGCGCCCAAACGTCCCAGCGATTGCCCAAAGGCCTAGTCCTATCGATAACCGTGGATATAGTTATTGACGAAATGGTCGTGATTTTGTTGAAAAGTGGTGTTTTCTATCTAACGTTTTGAATGCGTCCATTACAGTACCCCCAGAACGCGTCGCCCGAAGTGAAACTGAGGCAAATCAGGGGCGTCACGGATAGCGACGCGAAAATTTTGCGCGAAACTATTGGGGAGAAATTGAAAGTGAATTTTGGACAGCCGGTGCTCTATGACGTTTTTCAGGTGCAGTACTGTAGAATTGTAGTGTAATGACTAATGAAACTGCCTTAATTTTGCGCAATTTCAGGTTGTTCAAGATTTCTTAGACTCCTACGATTTGAGAGAACTGCAGTGTTCCATTTGCCTGTGCGAGTTTCACATTGACGACGACGCCAGCAGTACTGAATGCGGGCACTATTTTCACAGGTGTGGGCACTATTTTATACCATTTGAGTTCAATATTACCAATTTGCATTAATTTTCAGCAAGTGCCTGGGGCGCCATTTGAGACAACACGGGGAAAACATGAAAATCGAGCTCGCGAATACGCCGAATCACTTGAAAGCGGATGTGGATACTGTAAGTTGTTATTTCTGTATTTTATTTTCACAATATTCTACATTTTTTCTCTATTTCCGGTCCCCAAATGCCCCTTCTGCCGAGCTTCCATTTCCGGTTTCGACTACAAACAAATGATCAGTGCAAATTCTCCCAAAATCCATGAAAATGTGGTGAATTTTGATTGGAAAGCATGGAATATTCAAAGGGAAGAGATGCGCGAGATTTTCGAGAGGCAGCGCACGGCCGGTGGAATTATCGATCTGGAGGAGGAAGCGAAGCGACTCGTCATCGATGAGAATACGGTGGGGGGGGGGGGGGAGGGTGGGGTGGGGGTGGGGGGTTACCCCCCCCCCCCCCACCCTTAGAAATTTTCGCCGCAGACCCCCCCCCCCCCGCCCTACCCAGAGGAAACCGGAAAAATTAGGGAAATTTTCCCAAAATCAGTCCAAAATTGGTCAAAATTTTTAGCACTCCGACCCTAGAAGGGCGGAGGGCTATAGTCGGGACACCGAAAATAAATATCTCCCCCCCCCCCCCAAGATTTTTCGCGCGTGCTTCGTCCGATTTGGTCGCGGTTTTTTTTAATCGATAGCTCTCGAGGGATAGTAGGTGTGGACGCACCTTCGTTTTTTTCGCGTAGTGGGAAAATTTTGAGAAAATTCAAAAATTCGAATTTTGTAGTACATTGAAAACCGTTACCGCTCCATAACTTTCGCGTTACTTGATCGATTTTGGTGATTTTTGGATATGTTATAGTCCTCGACAATATCTAGCCCGGAAAAGAAACCTCAGCTTCCTAGGTGGTCCCACGCGGAAGTTATGGCCAAAAGAAAATTTCGGAGGTGTGAAATTTCGGTGTAAAAAATCGAGTTGTGAGATTCCGGTGTAAAATTGCTCAAAACTCTTCGTAGCGGTCTGCGCCTATCGATTTGCTTTCATTTGACGCCCGAACCGCCGGAATCCACCGTGTAGATCTCCAGAAACGTAGGTCCAACGACCGACGATTTTCAACGATTTTCGACACTTTTCGACTTTGGGCTGCTGTAACGCCCGATTGCGACTCTTAATGGCTAAATGGTGTCCACCACGCGATTCCCCGTCGAAAAGTGGTCCTGAACCAGGTCTTAGAAAAATTTTATCGGCAACCATACCTTGACCGCGTCCGAATGAATTCGAATTCCCGCCTCGAAGGACAAAATCAATGTTGGAGCTGATTCTGGTGCTTTCGAGGCCGCCGATTCCGAATATGGCGTCATTTGTGCGATTCGGGCCTCGGATCACGCTCCAAAACGTACAAGTCGTCACTAGACTATGGACGGTCTAAATGAGCCCGTGTATGGAGATTTTGGTGATCGGTCGCTCTCAGAGTTCGACTCTATCCATCACGGCTGGCAAGATACGCTACACATGTGTTCAACTCGCAGAGTTAGGGGCACTTTCGTGAAGACGCGCGGTTCTGATCCTCCGCCCCCCCCCCCCCACTCTCCCTCCCACGCGCGCGGCGTCATTGTGATGTTGCGCACTGCCGCCTTGGATATAGGCGTGGCCTTCTCGCGCGTACGTTATCCTAACCTTGTGTCAGTGGTGCACGCGTGAGCTAAGCGACATTTTTTGCACCACGTGAATCCCCGTCGAAAAGTGATACGGAACCGATTTTCAAAAATATTTTTCCTGCTACCGTACCCCCGGCCGCGTCCAAAATTCGAAGTACACCTCTGTTGACAAAATCACAGTTGGAGTCGATTCCGGTGCTTTCGAGGGCGCTGATTCCGAATATGGCACTCGTTTTGCGATGCGGACCAGGATTTGCGACTTTTCGTAGACAATTGGGGCTCCTTAACCATGTGTTGCCGAAACCCTAAGCATGGGGATTCTTCGGTGCAATATCCAATTTCTGGTATTCTGCTCTGTAGACGAAGTCGGCATTGGTTCTGCGCTGCAGACAGAGAACGAAGCTGGCACTGGTAAGGAAGTTTCAACAACAACAACTGCTGTTGCAAAGAAGTTTCTTTCCACTACTCCTTACGACCAGGTATATGACCGCGGTCAGGGTGACCAGATCGTTTGATTGGAAAATCGGGACGCTGTCAACAATGGGGATAGCACAAAACTCGACATCTTATAACAGCGCCGCAGGCAAAAATTTTCGCACTATTTATGTCATTTTAGTGCTAAAATCACCCATGATGACCCTCGTGAAACCCCAATTTGAGTTTAAGAATTGCCCCGCAGGCGAAAATTTTGACATTTTTGGCCTTCCCTGTTAAAAACGTAAGCACCGCAGGTGAGATTTTCGCGATTTCTAAGCTCTAAATACCAAATTGATTTATAAAATGGCGCCGCAGGCGAAATTTTTCGGTTTATGAGAGATGTCTAATGGAAATTTTTGCCAAAAAGCCAGAATTTGTCCCGGTTTGGAAGGCCCTTTCAACGGGGATTTTGAGGCGCAAAATCGGGACAATCCCGGTAAATCGGGACATCTGGTCACCCTGACCGCGGTACAGTTCTGCTGTGCGCCGGCATTTGTTGGTGCGGGAAATTTGATTTCAATATCGCGTCCTCTAAAGTCACGTTCGGGCGGGATTTGCGGTGAATCTTTGTATAATTGCCTATACGGTGTGCAATCGCTTTGTGTGTTCCGTCCACCGATCTCTCTCTCTGTTTTCGCGCCCATGTATTTTGTAGTAATACGTTACTGTAGTGCGCAAGTATTCTCTATAGGGTTAAGTCGCTGCAGTAATTGCTTCGTCTTTGTTTCCGTTCCGCGCTCTCTCGTTCCCACGCTCTGCTGGCGCGGACGCTCGATTGCGTAAGCGTGTTTCGTGGCGCGCGTGTCTAGCGTATAGATATCCAGCTGTGCGCGCCTCCCGTGGTGCAGACGCTCGATTGCGTAAGACTGTTTAGTGGCGCGCGTACTAGATCTACCGCATAGATAGCCAGCCAGCTGTGCGCGCCCCCTTCTTTGTTTGGCGAGTGCCGTGCGTTGTGTACTAGAGATGGGCACCGGTCAGCGGTCGCGGCTGGGCCGATTGCCGGTTGGTTGAAGCTTGACACTGCCAGTCGCTGGGTTTATCCATATTGAGTTTTCCCACGGTCTGTTGCGCGGCGCGCGGACGGTCTGTTGCGCAGCAGGCGACGCAATACCTCCATCTGCTATTTCCGAGTCGGGTCGGAGTGCTTCTATGCAGGGGCTCCTGCACGTAATCCTTGTCTGCTGCGGCGCTATTTTGCGTATTTTGGCCATTTTTAGCACTCCGACCCTAGAAGGGCGGAGGGCTATAGTCGGGACACCGAAAACATAAATCTCCCCCTCAAGATTTTTCGCGCGTGCTTCATCCGATTTGGACGCGGTTTTTTTTAATCGATAGCTCTCGAAGGATAGTAGGTGTGGACGCACCTCCATTTTTTTCGCGTAATGGGAAAATTTTGAGAAAATTCAAAAATTCGAATTTTGTAGTACATTGAAAAGCGTTCTCCATCCATAATTTTCGCAATGCTTGATCGATTTTGGTGATTTTTGGATATGTTATAGTCCTCGACAATATCTAGCCCGGAAAAGAAACCTCAGCTTCCTAGGTAGTCCCGCGCGGGAGTTATAGCCAAAACAAAATTTCGGAGGTGTGATATTTTGGTGTAAAAAATCGATTTGTGAGATTCCGGTGTAAAGTCGTTCTAAACGATAATTTCCCGTGAGCACCTATCGATTTGCTTCAATTTGGCACCAAAATCGCCAGAATCGGCCGTGTAGATCTCCAGAAACGTAGGTCCAACGACCTCCGATTTTCGCCGATTTTTGGCACTTTTCGACTTTCGGCCGTTTTAACGCTCGATTGCGACGCGTTGTGGCAAAATGAACCCCACCACGTGATTCCCCGTCGAAAAGTGATACGGAACCGATTTTCAAAAATAGCTTTCCGGCTACCGTACTCCCGGCCGCGTCCAAATTCGAGTTACATCTCTGTTGACTTATTTTCGGCACTTTTCGACTTTTGGCTGCTGTAACGCTCGAATGCTACTCCTAATGGCTAAATGGGGTCCACCACGTGATTCCCCGTCGAAAAGTGATACGGAACCGATTTTCAGAAATATGTTTCCGGCTACCGTACCCCCGGCCGCGTCCAAAATTGGAAGTGCACCTCTGTTGACAGAATCACAGTTGGTGTCGATATCGGTGCTTTCGAGGGCGCTGATTCCGAATGCGGCACTCGTTTTGCGATGCTGACCAGGATTTGCGACTTTTCGTCGACAATTGGGGCACCTTAGCCATGCTTTGTCGAAACTCTAAGCGTGGGGATTGTTCGGTGCAATATCCAATTTCGGGCATTCTGCGCTGTTGACAAAGTCGGCATAGGTTCTAGCCTGTTTCGTGGCGCGCGTATCTAGATCTACCGCATAGATAGCCAGCCAGCTGTGCGCGCCCCCTTCTTTGTCGAGTGCCGTGCGTTGTGTATTAGAGATGGGCACCGGTCACCGGCCGCAGCCGGGCCGGTTGCCGGCTGGTTGAAGCTTGACACTGCCAGTCGCTATGTTTATCCATATTGAGTTTTCCGACGGTCTGTTGCGCGGCGCGCGGACGGTCTGTTGCGCAGCAGGCGACGCAATACCTCCATCTGCTATTCCCGAGTCGGGTCGGAGTGCTTCTATGCAGGGGCTCCTGCACGTAATCCTTGTCTATAAAAAGTCGCATCATAATAGAGCAAAAATAGCTAACTTTTGACACTTTTTAGGTACATACCCCCCCCCCCCCCCCCATTTTGAGCCGATCAGGAAACGGATTCCTGATCCGGGGACCCCCCCCCCCAAAGCCCCCCCCCCTGGCCCAATTCTAGATCGCACGGGAGGGGGATGGACTGACGGGCGGTATATACGGAGCTCCCTCCAGGGGAAAATTGCGAAAAGGTACCACAAGGTGCTGAAATATGTCGAGAGGGAATCGAAAAGTGCGCCAAAAGTGCTGTAACTTTCATGACATAACCCTGAGAGGATGGGGGGGGGGGTAGTGGGAGGGTAGTGCACTGCCCCTCCCCCCCCCCCAAGGATTACTACACGTGTATGGTGGTGATCTGCCCCATGGGAAAGGTCATATTACAGTGCTCTTCCCCATGGGATTTCGCTCATCATTCGTCATGTTATGCAGGCACGGATCCAAGGGGGGGGGGCAGAGCCCCCCCCCCCCCCCCCCCTAGAGCCCGGACTGTAATACTCGGCGAGCGCTTGAAAATTGGAAGTAAAGGCCCACAGATGTGAATATTTTCGCCTGCGGCGCATAGAAATGGCAAAACTTTCGCCTGCGGCGCTAGTTAAGAGAATTTCTCGAAGTCTATACATTTGGGCCCCCCCCTACAGAAAAATTCTAGATCCGTGCGTGCCTGATGTTATGTGCCCGTTCAGGTTGTTTCCTCTCCAGAAGAACCCTGTATCCAGCCTCTGGAAGATTCTTCCCAGCCTTCAGAGGTCCCTCCAGAGCCATCCATACCCTCCATACCTCCCGGCTTCGAACAACCAGAAACGTCCCTTCCCTTCAAGCCTGAAGTCACGCTTGCCAGAGGGCGTACAAGTAACAACAGGCACCACTGGCGCAACAACTACCGTAGCCACCACTGCAGAAAGCCCAAAACATCGTCTGACAAAGAACAGAACGCGGAGAATTTCAGTGGCGGTCAGCGCAGGAATTTCGGGCTTACGCCTAGGAGGGGGAATTGGGGTCGCGGAAGGGTCTTCTTTCCCAGGAGGGGGCGTCAAGCGGCCAAAGTGGAAATTGGGGCTAGTGATACCCCGAAACAGTGATCGGAGATTGCACAGTTTTTCGTCAGGATTCAGTGTACTACAGTGGATTCTGACATTCCAGTCGTCAATTCTCAAGCGTGGCTGCTCTGTGCAGACCCAAAATTGGACAGGAAGTTGTACAGTTGCACTTCATCTATCGTGCACCACCACACCATTTCGATTTCGTCTTCTAGACATTCTGTCCTAGGTAGCTTGTCCAATTTTGGGCACGATCAGTGCAGCTATCCTTTTACTAAGCGGCAAGAGTCTGTCCATCTGTTTGTGGATCTGTGAGCGCCATAACTCTAGCCACAGTTGACGGATCGCGATGATCTATGGCTTAAACTGACCGTCATAACATGTAGTTTTGCATGAAGGTTTGTGGACTTTGGTCGATGTCTAAATTCCAAAATATTTCGAAAATATCGACTGCGCCAGTACATTATGAGCACAGAAGGCACCACACGCTGTGACTGACGTTTGATTTCGCGCCAGAAGCACTTTGCAGTGTCGCCATTCACTAAAGAGTTGTCGTTGTGAGACTCCAAAGTGTATTCGCAGGCACTGCATGCACTGGCAGGGGCACAGTATCAAACTACTCTATATCTATGTCAAATGACTTTAGAACTATCTGGAATCTCCTATGGGCTAAAGCCAAATGTCTATGGGCTAAACCCAAACGTCTACTGTGTATTTACAGGCACGGGAGATGGTACGATCCTAAATGTAGGCACTGGCTGGGGCACAGGGTTGAATGACTTGAGATCTATCTGAAATGTTCTACGGGCTTAACCCAATTGTCTATGGGCTAAACCCAAGTGTCTGTTGTGTATTTACAGGCACTGGAGATGGTGCGATCCCAAACATAGGCACTGGCAGGGGCACAGGGTCTAATTACTTGAGATCCAGCTATAGTGTCCTGCGGTCACTGAATTCGATGATTGCGTTACCTGCTTCATGCTCTGCAGATTACCCATACGCAATTGACCATTGAGATTCTCCTACGGGCTATGCACTCTAGTCCATATTACTAAGCGGCCTAGAGTCTGTCCGTCTGTTTGTGGCTCTGCGAGCGCCATATCTCTAGACACAGTTGTCGGTTCGCGATGATCTATGGCTTAAACTGACCGTCCTGGCCTGTAGTTGTGCATGAAGGTTTGTGGACTTTGGTCGATGTCTAAATTCCAAAATATTTCGAAAATATCGACTGCGCCAGTACATTCTGAGCACAGAAGGCACCACACGCAGTGATTGACATTTGATTTCGCGCCAAACGCACTTTACAGTGTCACCATTCATGACAGAGTTGTCGTTGTGACACTCCAAAAGTTTATTCGCAGGCACTGTGTGCACTGGCAGGGGCGCAGCATCAAACTGCTTTGGATCAATGTCAAATGTCTTTCGATCTATCTGAAATCTACTACGGGCTAAATCCATATGTCTACGGGCTAAAGCCAAGTGTCTATTGTGTATTTGCAGGAGTGGGAGCTGGTGCGACCCTAAATGTAGGCACTGGCAGGGGCACAGTGTCAAATGCCTTGAGATCGATATGAAATGTTCTATGGGCTAAACCCAATAGTCTACAGGCTAAACCCAAGTGTCCATTGTGTATTTACAGGCACGGGAGCTGGCGAGAGTCTAAATGTAGGCACTGGCAGGGGCACAGTGTCAAATGGCTTGAGATCTATCTGAAATGTTCTATGGGCTAAACTAAGTTGTCTATGGGTTGAACCCAACACGATTGACCATAGAGACTCTCCGTCTGTCTGTCTGTCTGTCTGTTAACACGATAACTCTCGACAGCATTGACGGATCGCGATGATCTATACGTCAAAAGAACCGCCATCAAGCGAGGATCAAAACGTCCTATTGTCAACTTTGGCCGATGTCAAAATTCCATGAAATTCACGAAAATATCGACTGCACAGTACATCCTATATACTAAGCGCCATAGAGTCTGTTTGTTTGTTTGTCTGTTTGTTTGTTTGTTTGTCTGTTAACACGATAACTCTAGCTACAGTTGACGGATCGTGATGATCTATGGCTTAAACTGACCGTCGTGACATGTAGTTTTGCACCTCCTATTGTGGACTTTGGCCGATGACTAAATTCCACAATATTTCGCAAATATCGGCTGCGCCAGTACATTCTGAGCACAGAAGGCTCCACACACTGCGATTGACGTTTGATTTCGCGCCAAAAACACTTTGCAGTGTCACCATTCATGACAGAGTTGTCGTTGTGAGACTCCAAAGTGTATTCACAGGCACTGCATGCACTGGCAGGGGCACAGCATCAAACCTCTTTAGATCTATCTGAAATCTCCTATGGGCTAAACCCAGATGTCTATGGGCTAAACACAAGTATCTATTGTGTGTTTACAGGCACGGGAGCTGGTGCGAGTGTAAATGTAGGCACTGGCAGGGGCACAGTGTCAAATGGCTTGAGATCAGTCAGAAATGCCATATTGGCTAAACACAAATGACAATGGGCTAAACACAAGAATCTACTGTGTATTTACAGGCACATGAGCTGGCACGATCCTAAACGTTGGCACTGGCAGGGGCACAGGGTCGAATGGCTTGAGATCTATCTGAAATGTCCTATGGGCTAAACCCAATTGTCTATGGGCTAAACCCAAGCATCTATTGTGTATTTGCAGGCACAGGAGCTGGCGAGATTCTAAACATAGGCACTGACAATGGCACAGGGTCTAATGACTTGAGATCTAACTGTACTGTCCTGCAGTGCACTGAATTCGATGATTGCATTATCTCCTTCATGCTCTGCAGATTGCCCATGGGCTATTGACCATAGAGATTCTCCTACGGGCTAAAGGCTCTAGTTCTGAGCACTAAAGGCTGCCTGAGGGTCCTTTTCGCGGAAATTTTGCACTGTTGTGTCACGATTCACTACAGAGTTGTCGCTCTGAGACCCTTACGTGTATTTACAGGCACGTGAACTGGCACAGTGCTAATTGTAGGCACTGACAGGGGCACGATCTAAAATCGTCATGGCTAATGCCCAACTTCTATGGGCCAAACACCTTCAAACACCTTTGATGTGTATTCACAGGCACATCAGTAGTGTAAGTAAACACAGGCCCTGGCAGGGGTACAGTCTGAAATTGTCTATGGGCTATTGCAAATATCTATGGTGGTGCACCACAGGTCAATGCATCTTACGACCAGTAGTGGCATGCCATGGGTCTCGGCGTCTTGTGACCAGTGGTTGGTGGTGTGTCATGGGTCTCTGCATCTTGCGACCAGTGGTGGCGCATCATGGGTCTCTGCATCTTGCAACCAGTGGTGGCACACCATGGGTCACTTCAGTTTTAACTATCGAAGATTGGCTAATGACAGTCCTCTTTTGACTATGGACAATCACCTACGGGCTAAAGGCACTAGTCCTATATACTAAGGCGCCTAACTCTGTCTGTCTGTCTGTTTGTTTGTTTGTTTGTTTGTTTGTCTGTGAGCGCTCTAGCGCTCGCTACAGTTGACGGATCGCGATGATCTATAGCTTAA
>JASAMZ010010138.1:0-14767 GCA_030248115.1 Linhomoeus sp. GSCO2_2
ACAAACAGACAGAGGAGCAGGAACAACCGGTTTATTCCACACCGAAAGAGCATGAGCGCACACAGTAGCACTACTCAGCGCCAGTCGAGGTCGTCACAGCACCAGAGAGAGGGAGAGAGGCGAGATCAACGTCATCTCACAGAAACCGGTTTACGTCTTCCTCTTGTAGAACAGCAAGTATGGCGTGGCAATGAATTCCGGTCGAAGCGCGCGCGCAACCTGCACATTGGAAAGCTTCTCACAGTCGGTGTCGTTCAGTTTCACCCACTGGTACTTCTCGCCCTCGCCTAAGAAAAAGAGCGAGCAAGGGTTATTATATGTACATGTAGGCAATTTCAGGAAAGCGAAAGAAGCGAAGGTTACCGTACGTAACAGGAGTACGGACCGGCGCGATCCGACATGTCGGCCTTGACGTAGGCGTAGTAGTGGCCGCCGGCCAGCGAGCGCCCTTTGTGAACCACCGCCGCGCAGAGGTTGTACCGCGTCGGCGGCTGCTCTGGCAAACCTACACTCTTGACCTCGGCCTTCGCCTGCAACCATACATGACGCTGAGAAGAGAACGGTTCCAGATATTAGCATAGGCGCACCTCTTGCGACGCATCTTCGTTGACCGCCGTCTTCGTGAGAAGCGGGTACTGTAGCCTGGGCGGGACCCTTTTCGTGGGAAGCACCTTCACGCCAAGCTGATCAGCGACGTCCGACGACAGGAATGAGTACCGCTTCGGAGAATAGACCAGCGGCTGGAAGGAGGCGCGGCGATGGCTTCCTGAAGAAGCCTTCAGCTGTCACTGCTGCGTCATAAAGAATGTGAAACATAACAGGCGACAAAAGACAGCTGAGCACCAGAGAAGCACTTGAGATGGAAGACGAGCACGGTTGGAAGCTCCTCCATCTGAAGGGTCTGAAGGGCCTCGCATCGCGTGGCGCACTGCTCGCAGTGGTACTTGTCGGCGCCCGTCAGCCTCTGCCGCTGGCCGAACAGCTCGAAGAGCCAGGCTTCTGGCGGACTGTCGTCGTCTGCCGCCTCTGCGTTCAGTGATACGCCTAAAGTCAGCACCCTCTCGTACCGACCAATCGGAAGGGCGCTTCCAGGGGGTTGACAGGCGCCGGCCGACCAACCGATGGAAGTGAAGGGCTCCACGCGCTCCGAAGTCGACTCGCACTCGCAGCACTGGGTGACCACTTTGATCCGGCCTTCGAAAGGCGTCACTCTGCAGGGCGGCTGGGTGGGCGAGGGGGAGGGGCGCGGAAAGCCCGCTTCGGCCAGTCTCTCGTCAACCGAATTGAGCACTCCCACCAGTACAGAGAAGGCCTCCTGTGCATCCTGCTGATGGGAACCTTCGAACAACGGGTACACCTGCAAAGAAGACGCCATTCGCATTGATGTCCAGAAATGGAAGCACTTTGGCTATCCCAGCACATTGGCGATGTATTCTTTGAGGCGACGACAACCCAGGGCGTAGTCGCTTCCGAGTCCGACTTCCATCAGCGAATCAGAGAAGGAGACTGTGCCGCCGTCGGCGTCGCGTTCGAGGAAGTTGCAGTAGGCCACCAGACTGCAAAGGTGCTGGGCCAGAAGCAGCTCGCGCTCGTGATGCTCTTCCTCCTGGCAAACAGCGTCGCATCAAGCAGCGAACCGGACGCCGCGCTCATTCTTCACATCCGCGCCCACCACTAATGCGGACGGCGAAGGCTCAGAGGCGCAGCAGCCGTTGTCCGTTGTCAACGCCTGAAGTGCCAGCTCCGTCTCCAAGCGATGCCGGCTATAGCGCGCGATCTGCTCCGACAAGTCGCTCAGGCTGCCGTACAGCGACGTAGTATGGCGCAGCACCTATAAGGAAGCCAACGATTTCAAACACTGAAGCGGAAATCCAAATTCCAAACCGACCTGAACGACGGAATTCAAGTAGCAGGTGTTGCCAAGATTCCACAAAGTCACGAACTTGTCTTCAACGTTCTCGTGCATGGGATCTCTCCGATGTCTGGTCATCATTTCTACGACCGTTGATTTCACATGGGGTCTTCAGTTCACTGCGACTTCTCGCTCAAATAACCGCAATTTGCAAAGAAATATGCGTATACGGTATTCAACAACTGCCCTAGATGGCCAACAAATGTTTCCAACGAAGACCCAAACGGTAACTCAAAACCCCATGGCGCGAAATCCGAATACACTCAAAGTGACGCAAACTAGATTTCACTCTTTGGCCTACAAAACCAACAACAAGAGCGCAACGCGGGTGCAAGCAACAGACACAGCCATGTGCAGCCAACCATCCATCAGCCCCTAGCATCATCTGCCCTTCTTCTTCTTCTGCGCCGCTTTCTGGCCGGCGGCGGACTCGGCAGCGCCCGTCGTCTGCTGGGCGCCCTTCTGGAGGCGACCCTTCAACTTGGGAATCATCTCGGCTGCGTAGAGCATCAGCGACTCACCTGAAGTAGACGACAATGGAGCCTTCTTTTGCACGATCATACGCAAAAGGACAGCGCAACAAAAGTGTCTCACGCGAAGGATAGTCGCCGTTGACCAGCGACCCGTCCGCAGCCTTCAGCTGGACGCGAACGCGACCGTTGTAGGTGAAGTCGCGGGTCGGATCGCGCGGGTAGAGCTTCTTCTGGAACGAGGAGTGAAGCAAGCGTTACACTAAGCACACTCAATCAAATCCACGCGGCAGAACTGCACCTCGACTTCCACGTTGAAACCGGCATTCCTGAGGATGTCGCTGATCTCCTGACAGGTGGGATTATCCACAGCCTAAATGGGATGAATAGCTAAGCTGACGACTACGTGATTAGGAACCAACGCGCAGCGCAATCCAGCCAGCCCAGTCGTCGACCTCGACCTTGTCTTTTGCGATCCTGCGCCCTTCCGCAAGCGTCTTCTTCGAGTTCAAGTAAGAGGGGTAAATGCAAATCCATCGTTTCTTATTCGCCGCCAGTGGTGTTGAGTCTGCGTCCGACATGACGAAATGCGATGTCGTCGCGCTGTCGAAAGCTTGGCGAGGCAGCAGACCACAGGTCCACGTCCACTAGTCGATGAGACGGAGCCACCTAATTCCGAATTGGTTACCGCAGTTGCCATTCAATCTGCAGACACGTCAGAAAGTACGCAGATAATTAGGAACTACGCACACGCAGACCGATTACTACATATACGAAAGGGAATTTGGTGAGCCGAAACCGAACCACAGGCCAATTTAGTGCGTTCCTCCCCGCTGTCGCACCCTGGGTCATTCGTGACCACGACTGCATCGACCCATACTGTGTGCAGTAAACCTACCGTGCAATTAGGAAGGGCGATACCTCTACCTCCCAGAATGGTCGCGCTCATGTACATGCGTATCTTTCTCAACCCGCGAAGACAGGCCGTTGCGCATGACGTGGCGCCGCAGATCCTTTGTTCGATAATCGGAAACTTGGACCGTCGTCAACTCTCTTTTGCTCCTTCGTCGCAGCGTCTGCTCACTGATTACCATCGTCACCAGTCGCGACCTTTGTGAAGTGGGAGGTGCCGGGATTATGGAGTCCGACGAGCCGGATACTACGGTAGAGACTGTCCTGTTAATGACCGTGGCAGTGCGACCGCGTGGAATGACCAACGAGCAGCTGAAGAGCTACTTGGTTAGCGCCGGGTTCATTCGGCCCGACGCGCTTCTGAACGACGTCTCCTCGACGTCGACTTCTGAGCGACTTCGTTCTGCCATCCAACGGCGTGACGTAATGCTGGTTTCTGTCTAAAGTGCCAATATTTAGGTGCCAACCACGCCATTCGTTCCAGCGTGATACGAGCCGGCCTTCGCGAAACAGCCGTACTGACAAGATCCGCCGTCTAGACGAGCGGATCGCATCGCTTCTCGGATCCAATACGCGGCGAAGGCTGTCCCGAGTGCCGTTAGAGAGACCACTTTGTCGCACAACAAGCTATCGCTGCGGTGAGTTGTAGCCGCAATGGCGAGCCTTAAGCTAGACATACATATGCTGTACAAATAGTACATACCCCTGCCTGTCAAGCGATGGAGAAACAAACTCGCTCAGTTCACGTGTTGATGATCCTTTGCAGATGGCGTGTACCACAACCAAGAAGGGAACGGCCGTGATGTCAGCTCGACGTGTCAGCAGTTCTTGTGCGAAGAGGAAAGTGGGCTGTTTCAAGATTCAAGGCCGCCTTCGGAAGACCCCAATCCGTTTCTGCACAGCGACGACGACGGAGATAACTATGAGCCCGAAGACGATGACGACGACGAGGACGACGACGACGACGACGAAGAGTCATCCGCCGTCACGATTTCCGCCTGTAGCAGCCGGTCGCGCCGTCGCCGTTCAAACTGCGCTCGCGGTGAACGGGGCCGCTATTGGGTGAGAGGCCGTCAAAGCAGCGGCTCAGCATTGGGTAGCGGCAACGTTGGCATCCGCGGAAGTGAAGACGTTCCAGCTTCTAACGACGCATCGACGGCGACAACGAGACTTGTGCCAACAGACGCCAACAATCGCATTCTGAGAGGATACAAAAATCCTAACGTGAAAGGTGGTGTTGAACATCGTGCATACATACGTGGCTGTCAGTCGCAACTTTGGATCTCTGTCCTCCACTCACTGAGTTTGAGTTTCCAGAAATGCGAAAGTCGGCGCCTCTCTTCCACAAGGCACTGTCGGAGGTGCGCCGCTACCACAGTAGGCGCTTGTCTGGCAGGGACGGCGCAAGAGTGACCTGTCAACTTTGCGGGGCCAAACTTATGTACAAGGTGACTTATAGGTAGCTCCCGCAACCGTCGTTGTATCACCATCAGTCGCTTCGATTCCATAACCATAGTCGCTTCCACAGTTGCGTCGTTTCCAGGGGTCCAGCATGCTGCAACACATCTACAAGCACGCCCCCGAAAAACTGTTCCCTTGCGTCGTCTCAGGCTGCCACTACGCCGGTCTCTTCTCCTTTATGGTATGGTGGAGAACTGAGTATGTGATGACCAACTTTCCGCTCCGAAAAAAGAATCACACCACCACAGGTTATACAACACATCCGCGAGAAGCACTCCGGCGAAGATCCGTACAAGTTTGCCGACTTGCGACCTCACTATGACGCGGAGCTTGCGGACATCTGCCTTCGTTGTTATGGCCGACCGAACGGGGAATGCGACGCGCCGGCGCAGTCGTCGTCTTCGTCGCCGCCGAAGCGGTCCGCTGCTCTGCCCAATGCACACGGCGGCCGATACGATTATGGCGAAGACGAAGAAATCGAAGAGGGAGAGGAAGACAATGGAGCTTCCTTCGAGTGATCCTTTCGCGCTGGTTTATGAAGTTCAATAAGTTCTCTGACTTTAGTCGGGCGTACGATCATTCCGCTCTGTGATGCGAGAACGGTTTGGTTTGGTTTGTGGGTTATTCGACCAGTGCAGTTTGACTTGTGAGGTTTACCGCGCACATTTATGTATGTACATACATGACACTTGTGCTTGATGCCGGTAAAAGTGACAACGTTATTTCGCTAACGTTTTGTCTAGTACGCGGAATAGTAGCACGGCAATATGAAGTGGTATGCACAGGCAGGGCAACTGTACTGCACTACACAAAAAAGTAGGCACCATATGTGTTCAGCTATTGGACTGAGTTGTGCGACTGACGTTGGCACATTGATTGGAGTTGTCCCATTCCGTCTTGCACTAGAAGCAGTAGAATCAGTGGTTACTTAGTATTACAGATTCTGATAAGTTAACTATAGCTACAGAAGCTTAATAGCATTAGCAGACGACTTGACAAAGAAGGAAGGAGAAGGCCGATGGCGGACGCGGGAGAGGAGCAGAAGCAGCAGCCGTCGGCGGAGGAGGAGGAGGAGAAGACGGCGCGGAGTCCCGGCAGCGGCAGTCCATCGGCCTCGTCGCCAGAAGCCGTCGCGCCTGCTGCCGCCCAGTCCGAGTCGGAGGGCAGCACTTCGGCCTGGCCGTCTACGCCGCCGATGGAGAAGGCGCTGCTCGAAGTCCATCCGGCCGACCTGCGCTTCACCTCCGGCGACGACGGCGACAACCTCGAGACGCCTCTGCTGATGCGCAAGCCCCACTGCGCCGTCAAGCTGACCAACGTCCTCGCCCAGCGGCGCGTCGCCTATCGCGTCGGCTGCAACGTTCCCAGCCGGTAGGAACCGCTTTTTCTACCTTCCACTGTAGTCTTGTTCCCTCCATCGCTTCTTCTGGTTCAGGTATCTGTCCAAGCCGTCCAAGGGCATACTCGACGCCGGTGAAAGCTGCTCGCTGCAGATCACGCTACAGGCCGGCATCCGCCCTCATCCGGCCGACGGCTTCCGAATTCAGGCCACAGAGGCTAGAAGAAGCTTCCCGCCGTTTGATTTCTAGCCTCTCGCAAACGAGTAATGTAGTGTGCCCGTTTTCAGATAGACGAGGAAGACGAGCGGATGGGATCGGCGATAGCGGAGGACCGCAACGAGATCTGGAAACGGCGGGAGGAGCAGCTGCGCGGCCGCATGCCGACGGAGACGCCGCCGGCGATGCAGACGATCTCCCTGCCGCTCAGAGCCTCCAGCGAAGACGACGAAGACGTCAAACGGCGGCTGCAGGTGGCCGAGACAAAATACCGGCAGATAGTCGCTCAGAAAGAGGACCACTTTGAACGTAAGCGTCTTGCTTGCCCAAGCTGGCATTGCAATGGTGTCATCGTTGTTACTTCAGAGGAACGGCAGGCGCTGCAGAAGGCGGCCGCGGAGGAACGTCAGGCGTTGCAGAAGGAGGCGGAGGAGAGGGAGACGCTTCTGCAACAGCGACTGCAACAGCTCGAGGAGAAGCTCAAGGCGAAGGAGACGACGCTGACGTCGACCCCGCCCACGACCGGTAGCGACGTAGGGCCGTCGTCGGAGCTAGAGTCGGCCGGCGACAAGAAGTGCAGCGTCCAGTGAGCCGGTCTTGACGCGACCTCCGAGAAAGAAGAGTAGACCATCTTCAAGTGACCTGTGATGCGGTGATTCTCAGTGCGCCGCTGAGTGCTCTCCCCTGCATTACACAGTGACAGGGGTGACTCAGTGACTGGTATCTTAGAGGTGTTTCAACGCATTCCTGTGCATCAGACGCTACGTGGATCATGACAGACTCGATTGATTTACAGCCAGCGTGGTCTTACAGGAAGTAGTTATTCTCAGTACGATAGCTTTGCCGGCTAGATGCACATATAATGTACAATGTATGTACAAAATATGTATGTATATGTATATATGTACACATATATAGTCAACCAGAAGATTGCCGCATGTATCCGCTATTTACTTCTTGGTTGCTTTTGGAAAGCCCTGTTGAGAATCTTGTGTTAGGTACGTAGGTAGTAGTTAGAACACCCAACCATCCAGCGTCCCGTGCCCTTATGCTTTGTTCCTGTTCAGGCCTTGAATTAGTGATCTGCCTGGAGCGAGTAGAAGAACTCGACGGGAAAGACCGCACCACTTTTGGCAGAGGCAGCGCAGCCGAATGTGTTTGCTCGAAAACGGATAGAAGGAGAGCTGGAGCGAGCCGACCGGCTGGGACATACCTGAAATAAGTGCGAACCACCTGACAGAGAGTAGAGTTGACCACCTGATTCGGCAAGCTGCAAGCAGGGGGTGGTGATGTATTGCCTGCAATGGCTGCTGCCGGTGCTGCTGATTCCCAAGTCGCTGGTCCATCCGCTCTTCATTCTGGAGCAGACGCTGTTCATGTGGTTCTACGTGGTGGGCTTCTTCCTCCAGCGACGGCCCTGCTACATCTGCTCGGCCATGTTCCTGGCGGCCGTGGCGCTCGTCTGCTACAACGACCTCGACCACTGCGTCTTCTGGCCCCTCTGCGACACCGACGGCCGACAGGGCGGCGAGCGCTGCAGCTACGACGACGGCGCCGATGCAGAACGCTAGTCCAATACCTGAGGACAGCCAATGATGAGCTTTCAACTCGTGATGGGGGGCCGGCATGATACTGTTGGCTATTTACGAGTTTGCTACCTACATCGAAAAGGTATGTCCGTCGTCTGTCGAACTACTCAGTTTGTTTGGCTGGCTGGTTATCTGTATCTGCTAAGTGCTTTGGTTCCACGTTTACCATTATGCTAATGCAGTCAAGATTGGTAGCCTGGAGGGGGTACGGTGTATGCTTTTACGTTGCACGTTTAGCATTTCTATATGATCACAACAACACAAGCTTGACTAAAGGTGAACTGGTTGATTCTTCGGGCTCGGTGACTTCCTTCTTCCTTCCGAGAAGCTTGACGGCTGAGGTGTGGCCGAAAGGCCGTTGTCTCTTTTCCTATTAGTGCTGCTACTGCTATATGGCCGTAGCTCAATGATAGGCGTCGTCAGTTTGGTGGTCTTCGCCAGCAAGGCGGACGATGAAGCTTGATGTTTCAAGCGGGTCGCTGCGACGTTTGAGTTGGCAGCACTGGCGGTAGCAGCGGGACTGGGCCGTCGCAGGACGAGGGTTGAGAAGCGCCGTTGACTGACGGGGAGCGAGTGACTTCCTTGGCGGCGCTGCCTGCTGGAGACGTAGCCGAGCAGTTGTCGGAAACGGTTGCGGAAGTTCTCGGAGAAGAGCGTGAAGAAGATGGGGTTCATGGCGCTGCAGGTGGTGACGAGCGCGTTGATGACCAGCACCGCCTCCCGGCCCGCCCACGCGAAAACCGAGATGGAAAGCAGCCTTCTCAGCGCGAAGCCCACTTGAATTGGCGTGTAGCAGGCAAAGTAGAGTAGGACGCACGCCATCAACATGCGAACCACCGATCGACGAGCCTAGAAGGCTGAGAATTTCTTGGGACCTGAATCTGTGTGTCGGGTGGTATGAGTTACCTGCAAAGTCTTCTGCCAAGCTCGCTCCGCCCCAGCCATTTCGTGTAGTTCGAGGTTGGCGCTTGAGCCTTCCTTCAGCCACAGTCTCCACGCAACGGTACCGTAACACGACGAGATCGTGATGAGGGGGCACAAATAGAAGAGCAGCCACTCTGCCCATTTATAGGCGTTCCACAGCGGCCCAACGCCGCCTAGTCGGCAGTAACGGTGTCTGGGGTCATAGTTGTGAAGCAGGTAGTAAGGCAAAGACAAGCTGAGTGCTACCACCCAGATGGCAGGATAGATCAACGTTGTACGACCCCTAGAGCACAGATGATGAACCCGCAGAGGGTGCATCACAGCGCAGTACCTGTGACAAGTGGTCCAATGACAGTAGTCGACCAACAGAAGCTTTCTTGCTTATGATGAAGCGACACACCTGTCGATGGCGATGACGACTTGCGTGGAGACGGAGGCGTAGAGGAAGGAGACTTCGAACCAGCGAAAGGGGGCGCAGAGGAAGCCGGGCAGCTGCCAGCGGCCCAGCCAGAGCCACTCGGGGGCGCAGAGCAGCAGGTTGCCGAGGTCGGCCAGCGCCAGGTTCAGCAGCAGGCGGTTGACCGAGCAGGAGCGCATCCGCTTGTCCAGTCCTACGGCGGCCACCACCAGCACGTTGCCTACCACGCCGACGAAGGTCAGCATCGACAACAGCAGAATCAAGGCGGCCCGGCCCAGCGTCTCCGTCCACTGCGAGAAGGGCGACGCGGACGCCTCTGTCGAGTTGCTCATATCCGCTCCCATATGGCGCTTCATGCGGCCTCTGGGCGCTTCGATGGGCCGTGGCAATGGAGACGGCCGTAGACAAAACAGCAGGCCCTGTGGGGCATGTGATGCATTGTTGATGAGACGGCGACAACAGTGGGCGTCACAGTTTTTTTGGCGAGTCAGCACACAAACTGCGTATACTAGCTAGTTGATGTCACTCACTACTTGAGGTTCATTCGACGCGAGCGTCACCTTCTCTCCTTCTATGTCTGCAGGGAACTTAAGAGGGAACGAGAATATCCGGCTATTATGACAAGGCGGTTCAGCGGCAGCCAGATGGCGGCGAGCGAGGTACGTAGCAGCGAAGTCAACAACGCCCACCCCACCAGACGGCGGTGGTGCACTACGGCTATTGAGGGGCGGCGGGAGCCCACCACCAACTCGCGAATGAGCCGGATGGGCGACCAAGCATGACCGCCCTTCCCCGAGATAATGGGTCCTGATGAAAAACGGCGATGTGCCGCCGCCGCCAGCCAACTCTTCTTCATTCGCGGCTTGGCTGCGCCGGCGCCGGCGGTCTCTCTTCCTCTGCGCCTACCACCCGCACGGCCCTTTTCTCACTCCGGCGCAGCCCCTATTAGGCCTTCCCTTCCTTCCGCACTTCCGAACACGTCTTCGCTTCATTTGACTGCAGGGCAGCAGCGACTTTCTCTAGTGGTCGCCCCCTGTACCTACATACACTATACATGTACCTATGTACATGCCACGCGCCCTTCCTCCAGATAATGACCGGGCGCTTACTAACTAGTGTTTTGGATATCCACACCGTAACACGCATGCGACGAAGGCTGAGCTGACGGACTTGCGGAAAGCGGGAAGCAGCAAATAGCGATGCTGCTTCCTAGTGCCACCAACTAGAAACCGCGGGCCGCTTTTACGGCAATGACAAGCGCAGCGCCGACGCACGTACGCGCCTCTGACAATTTCACCACCATTGTATGCAGATTACTCGTTGACTGCAGCATCGACAATGTCGTCATCGCCGATAATCAATTCTGTAATTTGCGTTGTTTAGACGACCTGTTGCGCCAAAGAACCAATCTGTGTAATCGGCTTACCGCGAGCGGCTGTAGGGGATTCAACGTGGCACGACCGAAAAGTTCCGCCCAAGTATTAGTTTACGCTACTGGAGACTCCTTTCATTTGCGTCCATTATTTGCTCATGATTGGGAAGCGATTGGACGTCTGTGATGATCACGTACTTCTATGATGATCACGTGTAGCGAGCAGTGTATGACTTTGCGCTTTACAGTAGTCTTTCCCATTAGCCCGAGGAGCGTGTTTACTGTACATACGTACCTACTTGTGTTGCCACAATATTGGGCGGGTGCATTTTGCACGCGCAATTTTGCGCTACGACGCTCGCATGGTACACATAAACATTTGTCGTTTCTCTGTGCGGTGGTTGCGCGCTTCAATTTATTTGTCGAACTAGACGGACATCATTGTGCAGAAAGAGTTTAAGGGCGCAACTGGGCTGCTGTCCGGCTCTTTCATTAGCTGGGTGTAAGCTGAGACAAACAGCACGTTGCTTCCAAGTTCCCATGGTTACCCAATCGGTGCGACTACCCTGCTCGAGCTCCACGCTCGACCCTGTGAATCTTCTCCGTTCGTCGCGCTTGAAGTTCCTGAAGCCACGTAGTACGGTATGCTGCTGCTACAGAGGCAGCTTCGGTTGCTCCTACTGCCGTCGCTTGTCACTGCCACCACCATTCGAGGGCAGTCGCTGCAGTGTTCAGAAGACAAAATTGAGGCAAAGCCCGTCAAGGAGCCACTGCGCATTCGGCAAGCCGACCATCTCACGTTGTATTGCTGGCCTGCAGCAGCCGAGACGCCTTTCTTCAATGCGACTGCGCGCAGCGTTCATTCGGAGTGTCTGGACAACGACATATGCAGTGCCGTCTTCTACCTCACCGTCGACGTTGCGCGGCCACCACCGGGTACCATAACTCGGCCACTCCAAGGAACGGTAAAGGCTCTTTTCCTCGGAAGGACTACCTTAGAGCTGAAAGCCTTCGTTCTCTACTCGCGGAACGACGGCCAGGTTTCGGAGACGAAACTGCGTCGTCAATTGCCAGTCGAGGTGCTGCGCAGTCGATCGGGTGAGCCCACGGATGTTTTGCTTCCGTAGGGATAGTGCAAGATTGATAGCGGCGCTTCCATTCCTTCCGCAGACAACTTTCATAGCCGGGTGTTGAACTACGTGATCGGGGTGGTGATTCCGCTCAACACCTTCATGATGGGCACGCAGCTGGAGCCGAAGGTCATTCTACAAGTGCTCAAGACGCCCGTCGGACCCGCCATCGGCTTCTGCTGCCAGTTCCTTCTCATGCCCTTGGTATGCCCTCATGCCATTTGTAATGAAGACAAAGAACCTCGAAGTGTTTTCATGACGAGAAAAGACTGTTCTTGACTTTTTATCGTTGCGCAACCTCTACACGTTCGCAAGAATTCAGACGTCGATATTGTGGGGAACGCTTCTTCTGCGCGGCGACGGCTGGCTGGGCTTCGCGTACTTGGCAGTGGGCTGTTCGCCGGGTGGCGGCGCTTCCAATCTCTGGACCATCATGCTCGACGGCAACATCGACCTCTCCGTCACCATGACCTTCTGTTCCAACATAGCCGCCATGGGTAGGCGGCTGAATTCTGAATACAGATTTGAAATGCGTGCCTCTTGATTTCTTACTCTCTGAGTTCTGAAGCTGTAGGCCGTTTGAACCTTCAGCCATGATGCCCGCTTGGCTCTATGGAGTCGGCAACTGGTTCCGAGCCAGCGGGGATTTAGCGGACGTTCAAATCCCTTTCTTGAGAATCGTAGCCAGCCTTCCTCTCCTCGTCGTCCCCTGCTGCCTCGGAGTTACCTTCGTCCACTTCAAGTGAATAGTAGGCACAACTGCGCCGACCTGCCTCTGTCGCTTATGTGTTGGGTTTAAGTACACTTAGGAAGCCACATTTTACCACAGGCCCAACACGGCCGGCCGGTTCCGCAAGGCGCTCAAGGTGGTCACACTGTTCATGCTGATGTTCTTCGTGCCCTACGCCATGTGGACGTCGCGCTTCGTCTTCTGGCTTCTTTCGTGGAAGGTGGCCGCCGCCGGCGCCGCTCTGCCATGGACGGGTTATACCGCAGGATACGTGGTGGCGCGGCTCCTGCGCCGCGCCCACAGAGACGCAGTGACCATCGCCGTGGAGACAGGCATACAGAACGGAGGTTGGCTCCACCTCCACTAGGTTACAGACCATATGCGTCCAGCCGCCCACTTCCGTTCAGGCATAGCGATGCTGGTGTGCCGATTCTCCTTGGCTGAGCCCGACTCCGACCTGACGTTGGCCGTGCCGCTCTGCGTCTTCATGATGACAGGCGTGCCCCTCTGGCTGCTGCTGATCACGCGCAAAGTCTACCGTCGCTTCTTCTCCACCAACAAAGTCAACTCGGAAGCGGAAGCAGAAGAAAAGCCAAAAGAGAACGGAAAGGTCGTCCAATCAGCAGTTCCTTCAGATGGGGTCGCCAACGGGAAGGTTGCAACCACTGAAATGTCTGGCAGCTACCCAGGCGGCGTCAATCCCGCTTTTGAAGGCTTACATGAAAGCCACTGCTAGTGATAAAGAAATAAACGCATGCTGTTCACAATTTTCTGTAGGGTATGTTTCTGTATCTTCTATTAATTCAAGGGTTTAATTATTTTTTCGATGTCGAAAATCTCGGTGCTGATAATACTGTTTAAGTTGGCATGAATTCTCATACAGATGGGTTTCCAAACGGGAAGTTGTAAGATACGATGCTTAATTTCGGAGCTTTGCGGTTATACTGTACTTAACTGTAGACATGCGGCGAGGTAACCTATTATATTTTGTAAACTATATTTTAGTCAGCAATACTTTCTTGAGAAATGTTAATTCGCTTGGAATTATCAGCGACCCAGGAATAATATTGTCGTTGTCTTCACTTGAGCTAATTCACCGGGGAATTATTGCCGACCCTGAATTATCGGATACCCGGGAATTATTAGAAGGTATACGGTATCTGTGGTGGCGTCTCTGACAGTTTCCCTGTGAAGCGGAACTCCTGTAGTCGTTTCTTGCACGCCCTGTTTACGATCCACTGAACAAGACTGCTTTATCAACCACATCCACAGCGACGACTGCGGCGGCAGCAGTAAATGCTTTGGATTGGCGTAGGCAAACATGTGCTTTCATCCTTCCGTCCGTACTGCCAGGCTGAGCGCTCTATGTTTGTTGGTGTAGGCGTCCCTGCCAAGACGCGTACGCTGTGCGTAGAGACCAACGGCGGAGCAATTCTGACGCGAACGAACGACATTGGCCGTGACGTGTCATGGTTATCTGCGATTACAGCCTTCGCCTGGATTTCATACGCAATCCTTTCCAATGGGACTCGGCTCGCTGCTGGAATTCGACGATCGTTCTGCCTTTTCTACAACCACTACTGCACTCGAGAAGGTGCACGCATAGTACAGTTTGAAGCATTTGTGCGTATCAATGTTGTTAGGATGCCGATACCGCAGTCTCTTGAATAAGGAACGATTATCTAACGGTAATAGAGCGGACGGCACGACCGTTGCAGGCTCGGCGGCGCACGTCCAATGGGAGCCGATCAAGAAGAAGTACCCGACGATCGTGAAGGAGTCGGCCGTTCTTCTGCTGCTGCGCGGCAGGCGAGGCGCCGAGGAGATACTGCTGACGGTGAGGTCGAATCCGGCTACGCCGCCACCCAGGAGAGGTCGCCTTCCCCGGTGGCATGCGAGACTACCACGACAAGAATCCAATAGACACGGCTCTGAGAGAAAGCTTCGAGGAGGCGAGTGGACTTCGGCGACTTGCTTGGCGACATTAGTAGACCAGACATGTTTTCTTGGCATGTCGGCCTACCGCCTTCGTTTGTCCGCGTCTTAGCGGCGCTGCATCCTTTCCGAACGCGTCTGAATGTCGCCATCTTCCCCGTTGTGGCGCGTTTGACGCGCGACGATTTCGAGCTGACGCCCTGCATAACCGAAGTCGAGTCCTGCTTCTGGCTGCCCCTCAGTCGTTTCCTCTCTGCCTCTGGTCATTCCATCATGGAGTTTCAGCTGGGAAATCGAGTTTTCAACACTCACGTCTTTGAGGTGCGTACTGTATCTACCTATACGTGCACCGTATACT
>JASAMZ010010140.1:0-20574 GCA_030248115.1 Linhomoeus sp. GSCO2_2
AATTAGCAACAGAAACGGACAACGACACGTTACTCAGCGCATTCGACTCCATCGGGTGGCACTAACCGTCATGTCTAGTTGTTCCGGACACACACACCCACGGAGGAACGAACAGACAAGAGCGTCCGTATATATACTCGCCGCCCTGGGGGGCGGCGAAAAAATAACATGCGACACTAAAATGCAGAAATTGTTGCCATCGGCACCCAAATTAGACAGCTTCCATGATCCAAATCTTGCTCAAATTTGAACAGTTTCACCTTAACAGCTTCTCTATCTCAATTTTCCCACCCACTACCTAAGACTGCCTCCAAGGCCATCCCATTTGGGTGCTTATTCTCAATATGTTTCTTCAGCAAGAACTTTGAGGCGTTGCCCCATCCGCACAGCTTGCACTTGAACTGGTAGAGCTGCCAGTTGCTGGCTAGGTGGTCCACGACGTGACCTCCAATTCTGCGCGACTGTTGACAGACTGCACAGACGCGAGAAGATTTCCAGTGCTCAGTCGTGCCCATGCCGACGCCATAGTCCCCTAGTGCTGAAAGGCCCCTCGGTTTCTTACCCCTACGAGAGCCAACTTTTCTGGTTGCAGATAACGCCTCTCTGCGCTGCATGACACTAATTGGGTCCTCGACCTTGATCTCTGGGGAATCAAGCAGTGTAGTGGGCGCTGCGGGGCCCAGAGATGGCGAGTGGGCCTCTTGGCTCGCTTTTCTGGTTGCGGATAGCGGCTTGTCCAAATTGACGCATTCCATTGTTGCTGTGGGCGTCAACTGGTCGTGGTGACCATTGGGAACTTCTGAGGGTTCGTGGTTGAAGCGTCCCATCTGGCATTGGTTGGTGCCAGTGCCACTGTCATAGGCGTCAATGCTGACGACACTGACGCCAGCATTGCAATCGGTGGATGGTGTTTCAGACGACGCCTCAGCCAGCTTTGAGCTCAGTTGGGCTCCCTTGGCGCCATTGGGATGGACCTTGATCTGCAAAAGCAAAGCGCCTGTAAACATAGGTGCGATTGGGGGGGGGGGGGGGGGGCCACACCCCCCTCCCCCCCCCCTAGCCTTGGCCATCATGACGGGAATTCCGGATACCCCCCCCCCCCACCCCCTAAAAATTTTCGCCGGACCCCCCCCCCCCCCCCCCCCCCCCCCCCCTACCCAGAGGAAGGCGGAAAAATTCAGGAAATTTTCCCAAAATCAGTCCAAAATTGGTCAAAATTTTCGCCTGCGGCGCTATGCTATTTTTGCGTAGTTTTGGCCATTTTCTATGAATTTCGCATCAAAATAGAGCAAAAATAGCTCGTTTTTGGCACTTTTTTTGGTACATTTATCTACCCCCCCCCCCCATTTTGCGCCGATCAGGAAACGGATTCCTGATCCGGAGAC
This sequence comes from Linhomoeus sp. GSCO2_2, assembly GCA_030248115.1. Classification (NCBI taxonomy): domain Eukaryota; kingdom Metazoa; phylum Nematoda; class Chromadorea; order Monhysterida; family Linhomoeidae; genus Linhomoeus; species Linhomoeus sp. GSCO2_2. The sequence goes on from JASAMZ010010140.1 coordinate 1,386, forward strand.
CCCCGCAAACCCCCAATACCCCCCCCCCCTGGCCTGGCCCAATTCTGGATCGCACCTATGCTGTAAACATAGGAGAGATTGCTCCTGAGGCTAGGGGGAGTTTGGGTTAGACTGAGATTTGGGGGAGGGGGGTTACAAGAACAGGAATCCTGTTCCTGATGGTTTCCAAAAATAGCCAAAAATGCCCAAAATTGCCTAAAACTGCCAAAACGCCTATTTTTGCTCAATTTTGAAGCAAATTGTACCAAAATGACTCAAAACCGCCCAAAAATAGCGCCGCAGGCGAAAAATTTTTGCTAAATGTAGGTCGATTTTTGGGGAATTTCCTGAATTTTATGGGGGGTGGTGGGGTAGCTGGAATCCCGGCTAGGGGGGGGGGGGGCGGTTAATAACAATCTCGTTCCTGTTGGCCGTTGGTTGGAGCGTCGAAGGTGAACAGAATTCCATTCTTGAAAGCTCACGAACCGTGTAAGGCTTGTCGGGGTGGATTTGGGCGAAGTGTTGTCGGAGTCTCCATTCGGTGACCGCCCTCATTCCAAAGCAGTGGATGCACTCGAAGGGGAACCACTCTATATGGACCTTGCAGAGGTGCTCCTCCAACTCTTGGGGACTCATATTGCCTTCCGGACAGTCCGGACAATTCAACTTGGCCATTTTGGCAATTTTACATAAAGAGACGTACGTTGTCGTGATCTTGCAAGCGTTGCACGTACTGAGACCCAGTTAATGGCATGTTGGGTCTCGACGCGACTCTGCCTGATGACATAGACAATGGATAAAGGCGCATGTACTGAAGCTTACCCTAAGCGCTAAGTTGTAAGACGACGATGGTTTGACGTCATTGGGTGGGGGCAGGCACGGATCCAGGGGGGGGGGCCCAGGGGGCCCGGGCCCCCCCTAGAGCCCGGGCTGTAGTACTGGGCGGGCCCTTGAAAATTGGAAGTAAAGGCCCACAAACGTAAAAATTTTCGCCTGCGGCGCTTAGATATGGCAAGATTTTCGCCTGCGGCGCTTAGAAATGGAAAATTTTCGCCTGCGGCGCTTAGAAATGGCAAAATTTTCGCCTGCGGCGCTTAGATATGGCAAAATTTTCGCCTGCGGCGCTTAGAAATGGCAAAATTTTCGCCTGCGGCGCTTAGAAATGGCAAAAATTTCGCCTGCGGCGCTTAGAAATGACAGATTTTCGTCTGTGGCGATTACAAATGGCAAAATTTTCGCCTGCGGCGCTATTTAAGAGAATTTCCAAAAGTGTATACATTTGGGCCCCCCCTACAGAAAAATCCTAGATCCGTGCCTGGGTGGGGGGGGGGGGGGGGGGGGGGAGGATGTCGAAGTGATCACAGTCTGCTGTACGCGACGATGCATTAGACCACATAGTATTCTTCTTCTTCTATTTGCCTGAGAGAAAGGTAAATCGGTGGATAGAATCGTTGTGTTGCGGAAACGCCTGAAGCCGTCTGTGCATAGCCACTAGCGAATCCGTCAGGTATTGCACTTGACGCTCAATAGAGACAGTTTGACAAACCACACCGAAATGTTTACAGTAACTACCGTATAGTGTACCTACACCTACCTATCATACCTACATTTGCGTTACAAAACACTCGGAGCGGAATCACTTGTGCAGCGCGTTCGAGTACATACCTAAGTTGAGTTTTGTTGCTTTCATTTTAAGCCTGTAACGAGCAGACAACATCTTGGTTTTCTCTGAAAACGATCTACAAAGTGGGATGTATTCTCTGCTAATCGACCGGCGTTACGAACGGCCACATTTTGCGCTTCGTAATCAGATCGTATCGTACCGGATTTTTCCGCTTATAAGCCCATGGGCTTATACGTGGTTTTGACACCTTCGATAGAGTAAAACTAGTGACACATATAAGCCCAGGGCTAATAGGTGGCAGTCGACTTTCAGGGCGGGTTCCTCTTGGTCCTATGAGAGCAACTAATTAGAATGAATTATGCAGTTTAATTGGACTATTTATGGCATAATCATTAGCGAGTAGTCAAAACAACCTGCTAATTGGCAGTTTTACTGCCATTTGTAGTTCATTCCTCACTATTTTAACGTCAATTGGCAGTATAATTAGGCAAATATGGGCAACACTCATGACAAAGTTTGGACACTGCGTATAAGCCCATGGGCTTATATGTGGCAGTCAAAACAACGTATTAGCCCATGGGCTTATAAGTGGATGGGCTTATAAGCGAAAAAATCCGGTAGTGCAATGGATTTCGATGTTCTGTGGTAACAGGGCTATGCTGACAAGAGCCTATCGTTTTCGACCGTTGTGACTTGTCGCTCTATGTACAGGGTGTCCCAGCTAGTAATGGCAATTTTCAAAGTTTGGAAACTGGGTAAGTATACCCAGTTTCCGATAAAATTGGGTAAGTAAAAGTTAATTTACCCAGTTTTTACTCAGCCTTTAAAACTGGGTTAAACTGGGTACCCAGTTTATTTTAGCGATTTCTGGGTAAGTAAAACTGGATACGGCGAATTTTGATAATTTCAAAACAGGGTAAGTAAAACTGGGTATACCCAGTTAAAAAAAAACTGGGTAAAACTGAGTAAATACTTACCCAGTTTCGAGTTGCCATCACTAGTCCCAGCTATCTATCCGGGGTTTCATTCGCTAATAACTTCCGCATTTTCCAACCAAATTCGACCAAATTTGCACACGATACAAACACATCTAAGGAATTTTTGTGGACCAAGTTTGAGCTTGCTCAGACCAAAATTGCCTGAATGGCAAGGGTTTGTTAATGATTGGTCAGTTTTGTACGTGCGCGTAAATGATAGTGAGAATTCCAACCTTGTATCAGCCCCAAACTTTGGGATAACATACTGCAGGATGTTTCTCACATAACATAACAAATTTAGACAATTTGATTCAATCAACATCAAAATGGCACTACTCTGCGCAATGTCATGTCCGAAATGGGAGCCGCTTTCCCCTGCTGAACGCAGCGAGTTCCGACACAATGCTGCGCAAAGTGGCGCCAATTCCCATTCGCTGCACCAAATAGTCTGAAGATTTTACAGTTTGTCAGACACACCCCGTAGTACGTCATGCCCAGCGTTGGGCCTAATATATGGTGCAACGCTTGAAAACGGCGGCTGCAAAGTTGGTGTTCGGACTACAGGCACGTACAAAATTGACCAATCATTAGCAAACCCTTGCCATTCAGGCAATTTTGGTCGGAGCAAGCTCAAACTTGAGACACAAAAATTTCTTAGATGTGTTCATATCGTGTGCAAATTTGATCGAATTTCGTCGGAAAACGCGGAAGTTATTAGCGAATGAAACCCCGGAGCTGGGACACCCTGTACATCTGTACAGACGTAACTGTTGTGTAATACCAGCATTGCAATTTGCCACCCACTTCATGTACCTTTGTGTATGCCATTCATGCCAATAGCCCTGTTGTCATGTTGTCTGGCTTGGCATGCTTGTTGTATAGGACGCCAAATGCCAAACAACGGGCAGACGTCTGTACAGTGTACACAAAGAAATTGCACACGAACAACAGAATATTGCCACCTAAACACAATCGCGTTTTATGAGTTTCTTGCGCTGATGTTTGTTCGCTTTGAACGGTTCGACCGAATTCAGAGATCAAAATAGCGATGGGCCGCTCAGATCGATGGAAGGCTCTTCAGACTTCACGGACACAGCGATGGCGCTTTGCGCCTGCCTCTGGAATGAAATGCCCGTGAATTATGCAACGACGCCCACCACCACGAGCCACGACGACCACCACAACATTAATGACTTCATATAGAATACACAGGCCGAAATCCACAATTCCGCCTGAGTTGGTTTATTATCTAAAATTCTGCTAAAGTTAGAATTTTAAAAGAACTTCACCGAAATCTACACTTCCTCTCTACAACATGTCTAATTTCTACCGAAATGCCATTTCAACAATTACTACAATTCGAAATTGAAACTCGAATTTTGTTATGTTTTTTATTTATTCCAATTTATTATGACTCTGTTTTCTTTTCATAATTATAGGATATACTTTCATGTTTTATTGAACTAACCAAGGCGCAGCACACCTCATAAATTTCGCTCTTGTCAATCGAAGCGGAGGGTCTTCCCTTCCTCAGTGGAATCACTTTGTCAGCTGGCATGTCAGTTCTACTGGAGGCGCCCTCCACAGCCTCTGGATCGTATGGCTCGTAGAGCAGTCGGTACATCCTTTCGTAAGCTGTCTGCAGCTCCTCTGAGCGCAGGTCTTCGCAAAGGAAGAGTCCGTCCCCATTGCACTGTTGGAATTCTGAGGGATGGCCTTGGAGTTTGCGTGGACTGGAAATTAAACTTTACAGAGGCCTGTGACAAAGCCTGATCCTTTAGCAGCTCTTAGACCGAGCTAAGCCTAAGTTTTAGCTTCAGAGTGTTTAGCAGAAGACTAAAAGCAAGCCTAACTCTTAGGCTAACCATGGGTCTATGCATTATGGGGTTTGGCCACCAACGTGGTATAATGTTTGTTATGCGACATGGCGACATGTGAACGCAATTGTCATCCAGGCATAGTAGTCGTCGCAAAGTGCGTTTCCATTTAACTTTCCATTCCCACTGACTCCAAGCCCATCCCTAGTGTGTGCTTCTTCACATGCTTAGCCAGGCCGCTCCTACAAGCGACGCCATAGTGGCAGACTCTGCACTGGAACTGGTAGAGCTGCCAGTTGCTGGCCATGTGCGCCACAACGTGGTCCCCAATGCGGCAGAACCGTTGGCAGACATTGCAGAAGTCGGCCTCTTGCCAGTGGCGTCCCTTCCCCAATGTGATGAGTTTGGGCCTGGTCTGGTCAACTTTTCTGGCTGCAGATAGCGCCTGGGGCTCTTGTGAAGACGCGTCTGTGAGGATAGCTGCTAGATCCTCAACTGTCAGCTCCGGGTGTGGCAATTGGACAGCAGATGGTATTGACGTTGAAATATTTGCTGGCTCCCTTCGGCACTCTTTTCTTGTTGTGGATAGCGCCACTGCAGCGGCGCTTGTCGAGGCCATTGGCTCAACTGGCTCTTCTGCTACAAGAACCTCTTCGTAGCTTCTTTTGCCCAGACGCCCTGATTCGCTGTCATCAATGAGGCCGACTTCGGTTTCCATGGAGACAGCAGAAGTTGTGTTCGCAATCGGCCGCGGATTGGAAGCGCCACCATTGGGTTTGACCACCCTTACCAACTTCGCCTTCAACTCTGCCGCCTTCGCTTCATTGGGGTGGCTCATGAGCTACAAAGACAAACAGACTCATTGCCTGTTCTCAAACTTGGCGTATAATACTAGCAAAGCAAAGACTCACGACGAAGGGCTTGTGCGGGTGGCATTGTGCAAAGTGTTGTCTGAGTCTCCACTCGGTGGCGGCTCTCATTCTGAAGCAGTGGACGCACTCGAAGGGAAACCACTCCAGATGGACAGTGCAGAGGTGCTCCCCCAGCTCTTGCGGGCTCATTGGCCCTTCTGGGCAATCCGGACAGTTGAATTGGGCCATTTTCCCCTTCATTAAACGTGAGGGACGCTTTAACGCATTCCAAATCGCCGCGTGTGCCGACGCCGGTAAATGCAATATTGGGTCTCGACGCGATAATGCCTGAGTGCGTAGAAAGACGATGCTTATAATTATGCGCACTAACGCTACCGTCATTTGCTAGGATTTTGGCAATCTTGAATCTGGTGCGTGAAATAGTCATCCTGATTGCCGCAATGCGATTGACCGCTTCGTGATCTGCAGTTGAACTGGCGCGTTCAGAAATATCTCTCTTGCGGAAGACATAGGCGCTTGCGTCGTGCGCGATTATTTCGCCGAAGCGCACTTTGTGGCTACAGAGCCATAGATGACGGACAAGCTATGAATGTACGACGGTCTCACAATCAATCAAGGTACTGCACACTTCGAATCAGTTCCATGTACTGAGTTGTCACCAATTGTCATTAGCGATTTATCATCCGTTTCGCCAGAATGTCAAACATTACGAAGGGTTTTCTGGAGGACTTCTGAAGGTCTGAGGGCCTAATGGAGTGGGCATGACGACCACCACAATGTCTTCTTCCAGTGGTTCCTGCAATGGCGTGCTATGAAGTGTTGATCGAGCAGCAAAGCAACAATTACATCTCCAAGGGGTTTGATAATTTTCTAACAGTTTGGCGAGTACAGGTAGAAGAGAGGCGGCGGGGAGCTCGCATCCCCGCACTCGTGTTTGTGAACAACTTGAAAAGTAAAAGTAGAACTAACTGTCATCTCCAACCTCTGACACGTCAGCAAGCTTCTGTAGAGCCAGCTTTCCCCAGCTTCCCTTCAAGGGAGCAACTCTGGCGGCTGGGGTGTTCAAACTGCCAGTTGCGTGAGTATCCACAGCATTCTTTGGATCAAACAGCAGTCCATACATTTTCTCAAATGCGGCCTGACGCTCCTCTGAACGCAAGTCTTCGCACAGAGTGTCCATGTTCCCATTGCACCGTTGCACTTCTGAGGGATGGGCTTGGGAGTTTGCGTGCTGTCAAATTACAATCATGTGAATAGCAGTGAAAATCGAAGGGCTGGATCGGTTGAGGTGAGACCAGTCAGCTTTTATATAATTTTCAATGTCATGCCATATTCACATTGAGGTCCAGACCAACTAAGTTTGGGGGTGGCGGGTGTGGCCGTGGGTATACGACCCGGGGGGGGGGGGGCAAGGCACCTGGGAGGGGGTTGGGGGGGGGGGGGGGGTCAAACGACCTAAAATTTTTGCCAAATAATACTACAATATGCGACAATTGTCTAAAAATGGGCAAAATGCGCCAAAAATACGCGTAATGTTGGTGGAGAACGTCTAAAATTTAGCGCCGCAGGCGAAAACTTTGCAATTTTAAGCGCTGCAGGCGAAAATTCTTGTAGGGGGGGGGGGGGGTGGAGTCACACGGGAGGTGGAGGGAGGCACATTTCCAGCGGGGACAATTATTTGCAGCTTTTAATTCGTAACTACAGCTTTTCATTTAGAAGAATGCGCTTTTAACTGGCACCGCTTTTCATTCTGAACAAAGCGCTTTTCATTCGGAACATTGCGCTTTTCGTTTAGAACAATGCGCTTTTAAGAACGCCGGCATCATGGAGGGGCTCTGTATATAGGAGCAGCTTTTCATTTTGAACAAAGCGCTTTTCATTTTGAACAATGCGCTTTTCATTTGGAACATTGCGCTTTTCGTTTAGAACAATGCGCTTTTAATTCTGCTGCTGTGAGACAAAGGGCAAAAGTCCAGAAAAAAATGAAAAATTTTTAAAATACGGGATTAATTAATACTTTCAATACTCCTTTGCCTGCATCAGGTAATGACCATCTTCCTTGTTTCTTTACATTTCTTTCGGACATAGAGTACTCCTTTGAAAGCAGGCTATGCTTAGGCTCGCCCTGCGCCCACAGTCCACAAGAGTCAGTCTGCGTCGCAGTCTGGCGGGTCGAAACTTAGGCTTAACGCGACCGGTGACCGACTTCAGGGCGCGCGGAGCGCGCCCTGAAGTTGGTGGTCGCGCTAAGCCTCAGTTGAGACCCGCCAGGCGCGACGCCGACCGAGTTTTAGTGCAAACAGTGGGTGGAGTGCACATTCCCCCATATACTTCACCTCCTGCTTAGGCCGGCTGTGCCCCTTCCCTGCTAGCGCTCGCAACAACTTTCACTTTGAAGCCTATTAGCCTAAGGCCACGCTCACGCCGACAAAGTTTCCCTAGCAAACTGGGGTGGTTCGCGTCGACGTCACGTTGCGACAATGCCGTGCGCGACGCAGCAGAGCGTTAAAAGCGGTTTGTTCAATTTAAAAGCGGTTTGTTCAATTTTAAAAGCGGTTTGTTCAATTTTAAAAGCGGTTTGTTCAATTTTCGGTCCAGCTGCTGTCAAAAGCTGCATGTTCAAGTTAAAAGCGCATTGTTCATTTTTAAAAGCGCATTGTTTATTTTCATAAGCGCGTTGTCAATTTTCCGTTTGCTATAAAGAAAAGCCGTTTGTTCATTTTTGAAAGCGCAATGTTTATTTTCTAAGCGCTCTCCAATTAAATTAAAAGCGCCCTATAATACCAGCCATTTCCAGCTAAGGGGGAGGGAGATACCCCCCTCCCCCGTTGCACGCATGGGTTCCAATGAAGGCACCTCCCTTCTGGGAGTCCCAGTTAAGGCACATACTTCGTCACACATTTGCCATTAGAAACCAGACGTTTGAGCTCTCAGGTCGTCTGCCTCTGTGGACTAGACCCTGTTTGGGTGGCTCAGTTGGTGTCAAATTTGGGCCAAGCCCATCCCTCCCTCGCGTGTGTTTCTTTACATGCCTCCTTTTCAGCCACGCTTTCAGTGCGTCGCCAGCCCCACAGACTTTGCACTGGAACTGATAGAGGCGCCAGTTGCGGGCCATGTGGCACAAGACATGCTCCGTGATGCGACAGGTCTTGTGGCACACCGTACAGTAGTTGTACCCACCGTAGCGCTTCCCTCCGCCGATTACCAACCCTTTCGCGCGTGATGAAGCCTTCTTGTTTGGTGAACGGGTCACTTTTCTGGTTCCAGACAGCGTCTTTGTTTTCGCTTGGGTTTGAGAGGAACCCGTTAGTCTCTTGGCCAAATTCTGAACTGAGTTTTCTGGAGTGTTGTCCAGCTCCGCGTATACAGGTTTGGCGCTGGTGCACGGCGAGAGTTTTCTGGTTGCGAATAGCGTTGCAGCCAAGCCAGCGCTTGCCGTGCTCGGTGATGGTGAAACAGTTGCACCATTGGACGTTTGTGAAAACTCCTGTTTGAAGCAATCCTCCGCCAAGCTCGGGTGTCGAATTGTGTTCTCGTCAGTAACATCGACTTCAGTTTCAACGGAGACTGCATCACTGATGGGTGTGTCAATAGTAGCTGGCGAATCAGAACAACGACCATTGCTGGTGACGATTTCTGCCAGTTTGGACTTGAGTTGAGCTGCTTTTGCTTCATTTGGATGGCTCATGAGCTGTGAAGCAGATTTTTATACTCCACAAAAAATGTGGAGTATATAGCGTTTGTGCGCGAAACACAGAAAATTACAGTCAACGGCGTTCGCGCGTGAAGCGGCCGATTTGCAAACGGTCTTTTGCGTTGTGTAGGCCTAGTAGGTGGGCAACCTGCACGACATATGGGGTCACGCTCCGGGACCCCGTTGGCGGGAAATTCAAAAATTTAAATTTTCAAAGTACTGAAAAATGGGTTGGGTAAGGTAGAACTCGAAAAAGTTGCATATAATGGTACAAACTATCTTTTGATATGTTGTAGTACTCGATAATATCTAGCCCGCAAAAAAAGAATTGGATCGCTCCGGGACCCATTTTGGCGCCAAATTTGAAAAATTCGCGATTTTTGGTCCTTTTCCGACTTTGATGGGCTGCTGTGCGCGATAGGTAACAGCTAGAGCCGCGAGACCGCTTTTGGTGCTCCTTCCCAGATGTCCTCTATCGAATGAGCCATGAACGGAGAAAATCGGTTGAGACACAAAAAAGTTATCTTGGTGGAACTTTTTTGACTCCGGGGTCAAAAATTACGCTTTTCGCGTTTCAGCGTCTGTAGCGCTCGAATGCGTTGCCGAATCGGTTCAAAAGTGGTTTTAAGCGATTCTACGTTGAAATCTGGTCCAGAAAAGTGTTTTTGGCAAATTTGCAGAGCTACAGTAACCCTGCCGCGTCCATTTGAATATTGGGTGTCGGGTCGACTTTCGTGATATTATACTCGATTTCGGGGTTTTCGGGGGCGCTGATTACGAATTTGGCATTCGTTTAGCGTTTAGATGATGTTTAAGCGTACCTATGACGAATTCGCATGCTACCGTACCCCAAGTGCAGAATTTTGGTTCTGCGAGTCCATAGGAAGTTAGGGGTGTTGTATGTCGATTCTGGGGTATTCTGGGATGTAGATCACGAATTCGGCATTAGTTTTGCGATTGGGGATGTCAGGAGACCACAACAGGAGAGGAGTCACCGTGCGTAGGAGTTCAACTTTGTGGAGTATACTGCGTCCCCCGGACGACTTGCCTGGTTAAAATGTTTGTTTTGCTACACTGTAATTCAAAACGTCATGGCTGAACATGCTATTGCTAACCAGAACCATCGCTAACCGTGACTGATCTCTGAGGGTGTACTTGGGCGAAATGCTGTCTGAGTCTCCACTCGGTGGCAGCTCTCATTCTGAAGCAGTGGACGCACTCGAAGGGAAACCACTCCAAATGGATAGTGCACAGATGCTCTTCAAGCTCTTCAATGCTCAGAGTATGGCCTTCTGGACAGTCAGGACAATTGAAGAGTTGAGCCATTTGAACGGCAAGACAAGCTGATTTATCTGCCACCACTGGGAGGGTTCGCGTGGTGGTGTGGTCTGCCGAGGTCTTCTGGTTACTTCAATCTGTGGTGGTTCTAATCTGGCGTCCTGCTGTGCATGGCGTGTGTTTGGAAGGAGTCAGACAGCCTCGTTCTTGCGACACTCTGACCCTACACGACACATCGCGTTAGTTTAGTTGTTTGCACGTCACCTGTCCTACTGTACCTCCTTGCTAGAACATCGTACTGTGGTTTTGGTATTGATCGACAGGTGGCGGTATAGGACAAAACTGATAGGAGCGTCAGAGTTTGACTGGGCGAGCGACGTACATACAGTAGTGGTTCTCCAAAGGTGAATTTTAATTAAGCAGTCTTTACTTCCACACACATAGGATCCTGTTAGCGTTGATATAAGTGCACAAACACCAGAGTAACATTGTTCTATGCCAGCACGCCACTCGCGAGCGCCTGGCTCGGCACCACTTTGTTGAGCACCTCTAACCTGTTCCCATGCCTCTGAATACACTGAAGCTAACACATGGATGCTTGTGTTTAGCCCTTAGGAGATTTTAGATAGAGCTAATGTCTTCTGACACTGTGCCCCTGCCAGTGCCTGCATTTACCTTTGCACCTGATCCCATGCCTCCAAATACCTGTAGGAGTCTCACAGCGACAGCTCTGGAGTGAATGGCGACACGACAGTGCGAAACTTCCACGAAAATGACCAGTAGGCACTCTTTAGTGCTCAGAATGTACTGTGCAGTCGATATTTTCGTGAATTTTGTGGAATTTAGTAATTTGCAAAAATTTTAAAATAGGAGGGGATTCCTTCCAGTCCATGACGGTCAGCTTAAGCTATAGATCTCCAGGATCCATCAACTGTGTCAAGAGAAAATGGCCGGACAAACAAACAGACACACACACAGACAGACCCTTTGCCGCTTAGTATATAGGACTAGTGCCTTTAGCCCATAGGTGATACTGTATAGCTATAGCTGAACACCTATGGAAACAGAGCCATTTGTATCGACCCATGGAAATCAGCCACTGCTCACAACATGTATTGGCCTATGTTTCACGGCCAATGCTCACAACAGCCCATAGGAGATTCTGATAGATCTAAAGTCATTTGACACTGTGCCTCTATCAGTGCCTGCTTTTAGGATTGCACCAGCTCTCATGCCTCAGAATACACTGAAGCTAACACATGGAAGCTTGCATTTAGCCCATAGGAGATTTCAGATAGATCCAATGACTTCTGACACTGTGCCCCTGCCAGTGCCGGCACTTACCATTGCGTCCACTCCCGTGCCTTTGATTACACTGAACTTCGCATATAGGTGTTTGTGTTTAGCCCATAAGAGGTTTCAGATAGATCAAAAGTCTCTTGACACTGCGCCCTTGCCAGTGCCTGCATTTATCATCGAACCTGTTCTCGTGCCTCTGAATACACTGAAGCTAACACATGGATGCTTGTGTTTAGCCCTTAGAAGATTTCAGATAGAGCTAATGTCTTCTGACACTGTGCCCCTGCCAGTGCCTGCATTTACCTTTGCACCTGTTCCCGTGCCTCCAAATACATGAAGGAGTCTCACAGCGACAGCTCTGGAGTGAATGGCAACACGACAGTGCGAAATTTTCACGAAAATGATCAGTAGACACTCTATAGTGCTCAGAATGTACTGTGCAGTCAATATTTTCGTGAATTTTGTGGAATTTAGGAACTTGCGAAAGTTTTAAAATAGGAGGGGACAAATCGCAGTCAACGACGGTTCTTTTGATGTATAGATCTCCAGGATCCGTCAACTGTGTCAAGAGAAAATGGCCGGACAGACAAACAGACAGACAGACAGACTCTATGGCGCTTAGTATATAGGATACTGTCGTAGTATGTATACTTCTTCAGACCATAGGAACACCGTTCCTGATCGCGGTCAACAATAATCAGTACATGAAGCAGTACGGCCACATGCTCTGGAACGTTCTCAGCTCACCCACGGTAGATCGCAATTTTCCACTTTTGATATTGGACCGTTCCACGAAATGCGGCTTTGACATCGCTTAGGCCTCCATCACCTGCCCAGGCGACCCAAGCGCCCTAGTTGAGTGGCAGACGTTCGCAGAGGCATTCAGAGCCTACTTCTACAAGGTGTAAAGCTGGATGGCAGCCGAATAGTGGATGAGAACTAGGGAATTGAATACTTTCAGATCACCAAAGCCAGAGGCCTCAGCGATGCCGAGATGGAGAACATGAAACGACTCCTTGTAAACATTCACAAGGAGTTGCATCCCAACGACCAGTTCGCAATCACCCACGACATGCTGTTTCAGGTTAACAGCAAAACTGCTCAGTCAAGGCAAACGTTAGTTGGCTTGAGCTTAAATGATGACTAATTCCAGTATGACATTCGACCCAAGGAGTGGCAAAGCTTGCCAGTCAAACCATCTGGATGGATGGTGGCAGAGCCGAGAACGTTCTTCGAATGGTGCGGCGTCTATTTGTCTGTACTTAGTGGTATCCGCGTGTGATAAATGACGCACTTACAAACCATGCTAAAGGAACCATTTTCATACCGCAGGTTCTGCGCCTGTGCCTGGCTAATAATGGATAAGGACAAGAAAGTCGTCAGGCCTGGAACGAACACTGAGTACAGCTCAATGGGCCATTATTACAAGAAGGGGTGAGAGCGGCACGAGAACACTCTACATACTGTACCTAACAGCTTACAGAGAGACACAACACAAGCTCCACTTACCTACAGGGTGATTCAAGGTTTCATCAGCGCGGACCAAGCAAAGGAACAACTGGAACGCTGCAAAGAGCTAGCATTCATTATAAGATTCAGCGATGGTAAACCGGGCTGCCTCGCCTTTTCACACGGAAGCGGTGAGCCTGCTGAAACGCTCTGTACTTTTATTTCTACTCCATTGTACTGTAGAGCCCCTCAGTTCAGAGGCACACGCAGTGAAGCACCTGGCGCCTATCAACAGGGAATTGCTTGTGGGCACCTCTTTGCCCGCCATCATTGGGATGACGCGCAACTTCAAGGACACTCACTACGTTCTTGCAGGTGCGTACATGTTTGTACAGTACCAGGTCTTTTAAAAGTCCCAACCTCCCATCCTCTCCCTCCTCTACAGACGCCCTTGAAACGCTACAAGGTTTAGTTTTCAATACGTACCTAATGGTAGGTAGTCTTGGGGAATCTGCCTCCAAAATCACTGTGCGTGCACCCATTCTGAAGAGGGTGGGGGGAGGGGGGGGGGGATTGAACGTTCCACACATCGTATGTAGTGGTTTAGACTAGGTAGCTCAGTCCGGAATGATATTCATGCCCATGTATCTACTACCTACACACATACGAACAGCATCGTGACTAGAACTCTGATTACCGAACAGAGCGTTTTGCATCCTTTATTAGCGGGCGACGCAGGCCCAATGAAGATTGAGAAGTCATTGATCGACAGAAGCATGGCGAATGAGTCTGCGGCATACAGCGGTCCTTACTTTGAGTGCTACTCTATCCGACCACCGACCGAAGCATCGTCACACGGTGCTACAAGCTCCCCGATCGGACGTCACAACGGCCTAGACTCTTCAACATCTGACGCCCGCAGTGGCTCCACCTACTAATTTGCAACCTGCAGGCTACAGCGACGGCAACAACACCAAAACAAAGCCACTATGGGACGCAATGGGGTCCCTGTAAACGATAGTGCGTTCATTGGGCCTGTTTGCAGTGTTTGCACCTGAACGTACAGTGTAGGTGTCAGAACGCAGTTGCTACATTGTCGATTTTGGTGCCATTCATGTAGTGTATTTGCAGTCCCACTCCAGTTTGTTTGGAACTATCATCGAATCATGGCCTTCGATCAACATCAAAACAATCCTAACGACGTACTATACAAATAGACATCGTACTGTGTGTCACACCAGACTGCGACGCTATCTGATGTCGTCAACTGCAACTCATTCTAGGTTATAACACAAACCACGCGCGGCGTGACGTCAGATCAAACCAGCTGATTGTGATAGCCAATGCCATCGCAGAATTAGAAGGACGCAAAGTTGGCGTTGTTGTACATACATAGCAGGCAACTGGTTTATTCGTTCTGTTAACAAATGGAGAGCTTCACGTGTCCTGACTGCCCTGAGAGGATTCTGAGCCTCGAAGAGTTGGAGGAGCACCTGTGCAGTGTCCACCTGGAGTGGTTCCCTTTCGAGTGCGTCCACTGCTTCAGAATGAGAGCCGCCACTGAGTGGAGACTCAGACAACACTTCGCCCAAGTCCACCCTCAGCGACCAGTCACGGTTAGTGTGGGTCTTGTTTTGGTTGTCATGTTCATCCAGGGCATCATTCACGTCTATCTAAACCTTCCAATGAGCGGCCGGGGCGCTTGTTTATTCAACCTCCTCTAAGGGGGCCTGCTTGTTGGGGGAGGGGCGCTTATGAGGGGCGCTTATTACGAGCCCGAGCGCCAAAATTTCCAGTGCCTTTTCGTACTTTTGCTAGATTTTAGACTGAAAGAGGCAGCTTTTGACCAAAAGCCCCGCCCCTATCTTGGGTTCGAATCGCCGAACGTTGGTGGTGTTTACGGCCCCGGGCGCCGGGGGGGGGGGCGCGGGGGAACGGATTTTGTACATTATGACGATCTGCTTTGCAGCTCATGAGTCATCTAAATGAAGCGAAGGCAGCTCAACTCAAGTCCAAACTGGCTGAAATCGTCACCGCCAACGACCGCTCTTCTGATTCACCAGCTGGCACACCAACAACTGATGCAGTCTGCATGGAAACTGAAGTCGATGTCACAGATGAAAACACGGGCATTCGACCAACGATTGGACCCCCGAGTTTAGTCAAGGAAGCTTACACGCAGGAGCTATCACAAGCGTCTAATGGTGCGATGGCTTCGCCATCTCCAAGCATGGCAAGCTGTGGCTTGGTTGGGACGCTGTTTGCAACCAGAAAACTGTCGCCAGACAGCAACAACGCTGCATCTGTAGTCGCGGAACTGGGCGCAACACCAGAGAACGCAGTTCTGAATGTGGACAAGAGACGAAAGGATGCCTCGCGAACGAAAGCAAAGACGCTATCGAGAACCAGAAAAGTTGCCAAGTTGTCCCTGTTGCCAAGCAAGGCTTGGTCAAGTGCAAAACAGATAAAAGTAGGCGTGGGAAAGCGCTACTTGGGGGCCAAGTACTGTACAGTGTGCCAAGAGATCCGTCGAATCACGGACCATGTTCTGGCCCACTTGGCTCGCAACTGGCGCCTTTATCAGTTCGAATGCAAAGTCTGTGGGGCGGGCGACGCAAAGATTTCCTATCTGAAAAGGAGGCATGTGAAGAACCACACACGAGGAATGGGCTTGGACTGGTTTGAGTTATAATGAAATTGAGGTAGTATACTACACACTGTACGTCATCTGCTTTGTCAGTTCAAACTTTCTGCAGGTAAATGACTGGCGATAGGTACCTATACATCTGCACGAGTGTAACAGAGTGGCTAGCCCTCACTGGGACCACATCATCACATCTGCACGGGTTTAAAATTTGACTCGAAAGTTAATTTCATTGTCACATCAAAAATGTGTCAAAGATGGCTGTAATCCGATCTCAACCACACCTGATGCTCACAACATTTCCTCTGTCGTCAGTGCACGAGCTCTCCAAGCCCATCCCTCAGAAGTGCAACAGTGCAATGGGGACATGGACATTCTGTGCGAAGACTTGCGCTCAGTGGAGCTTCAGGCCGCTTTTGACAAAATGTATAGACTGCTGTTTGAGCCAGAGAATGCTGTGGATATTAACGGGACTGGTAGTATGAACACCCCTGCAGACCAGGTTGCTCCCTTGAGGGGAAGCAGGGGCCAGCTGGCTTCACTGGACATTTCTGACATGTCTGAGGTTGGTCCACATGACAGTCATACATACGTGAAACGGGGGGGTGGGGGTATGGGGGGAGGGGGAGGGGGGGGGGGAGGAAGCCCCCCACTAGCTGGAGGTGAGCCCCCTCCCCCCGTGACCACTTCCACCCCCCCCCCCCTGAGACCCCCTAAGAATTTCAAAAAATTTCGCCTGAGGCGCTTGAAAATCGTAAAATTGTCGGCTGCGGCGTTATATCTTAGACGCTCTTATTGACACTTTTTGACTATTTTGGGAAAATTCTAGATGGCGCTTACGCGAATGATGAAAGCGTCGTTGTTCTTTCAACTTTCCTTGTTATCTTCGCTACACAAACTACTGGGTTTTTTTTAATTCGGCAAATGGAAAACCTGAATATCTTCTGCTGTGATGAAGCAATTCGAACGAAACTTTCACACAATATAGTCAACATATGTCCATGATATGTGTTATGTTGAGGTGTCAATTCATCTTTGTGGCCACAAGTTACAAGGCGTCAAAATGTAACTAGAAATTTGCCGTTGCAGACGATTAAATTACGCAAAACTCGCACCTTTCGCAGCCAATTTTGACGGGGCTACATTCATTAGATTGAGAAGATTACAAGCTTTCATATGTTCCAAAAACGAGTTGCGTAGGTCCCACATAGCGTCAGTTACGACACGCCAAAGTTGAGATCACCAGCCACAATGCGTCATTCTTGGCCACCTCGGCCTTCTCGCGCAATTCCGGTACTTTAGAGCCAAATTTCGGGCGTTGTATCGCAAGCACGGTACATCGCACAGAGTTGATTCATTAAGCATATGAAAGGTTGTTTTATTTCAAATCTAATGCACTTAGTCTCACTCCATTGTGACGCAAATCGAGCAAGTTAGGAAAGTGTAAAGCCATACCAGCTTGCGCAAAATCTCAAATTTTTGGGACTCAACTTTGTGGTACTGTAACTTGGGCTTGCGATAGCCAAGAGCTGTATAAAAGCAACACATATCATGGACATATGCCGACTATATTGTGTGAAAGTTTCGTTCGAATTGCTTTACCACAGCAGAAGATATTCGAGTTTCCCATTTGCCGAATTAGAAAAAACCCTGTATATGGAGATGGGAAGTCCATCTGCTGAATTCCACCAGAAGGGTAACAACGTGTTCACCAGAGAATCATAAGAAATTTTTTTGGCCTGGCCGAAAATGTTGTGAAACAATTTGGACTACCTGATAACATAACATTCTTCTAGTTCTGCTTACCAATCTGCTAGTAAATCATGTATGGTAGGTTTCAAATGCTTCGAGTTAAGGTCGCCTTGATGCTCGATTGAAAGCTTTAGTGCCTGGAATTACAGGAACCACTAGAAGAAGACATCGTGGTGGCCGTGGTACCCACTCCAGTTGGCCTGCAGACTTTCAGTGATCCCCGAGGGAACTCGTAAACTATGCTTGATGTGTAGAGTTATCGTAAAGTGCCGAGTAGAGGAAGATCTCCAAATAGTGGTAGTCTCCAAGTAGTGGTAGAGTGTAGGGGCACATTGAATCAATAGTGGTAGGTCTCCAAATAGTGGTACATAGCTTCCACTATCTAGAGCGGTGCCCACGTTAACGCACATAGCAACACCACAAGTGAATGGAAATTGTTAACTGCTGACTGTTGAGCAATCTCAAGTCAAGATGGGTCAAAATTGTGGAAGACTGCAGTAAATTTGGTCATTCTAAGGCACTACGGCTGTTCCCAATATTACAACTGAGAGGACTGAAACAATAGTGGTAGGTCTCCAAATAGTGGTAGTCTCCAATGGTAGGGTGTAGAGGTGGGTTGAAACAATAGTGGTAGCTACCTCTATTCGGCACTTTACGGTATGAATGTGGCATGCTTGAGAAAACAACTGATGGTGACGATCTGGAGAAAGGAACAGATTAGAGGTGCTCAACAAAGTGGTGCCGAGCCGAGGCGCTCGCGAGTGGCGTGCTGGCATAGAACAATGTTACTCTGGTGTTTGTGCACTTATATCAACGCTAACAGGATCCTATGTGTGTGGAAGTAAAGACTGCTTAATTAAATTCACCTTTGGAGAACCACTACTGTATGTACGTCGCTCGCCCAGTCAAACTCTGACGCTCCTATCAGTTTTGTCCCCAGACCGCCACCTGTCGATCAATACCAAAACCACAGTACGATGTTCTAGCAAGGAGGTACAGTAGGACAGGTGACGTGCAAACAACTAAACTAACGCGATGTGTCGTGTAGGGTCAGAGTGTCGCAAGAACGAGGCTGTCTGACTCCTTCCAAACACACGCCATGCACAGCAGGACGCCAGATTAGAACCACCACAGATTGAAGTAACGATAAGACCTCGGCAGACCACACCACCACGCGAACCCTCCCAGTGGTGGCAGATAAATCAGCTTGTCTTGCCTGTTCCACAAAATGGCTCAACTCTTCAATTGTCCTGACTGTCCAGAAGGCCATACTCTGAGCATTGAAGAGCTTGAGGAGCATCTGTGCACTATCCATTTGGAGTGGTTTCCCTTCGAGTGCGTCCACTGCTTCAGAATGAGAGCTGCCACCGAGTGGAGACTCAGACAGCATTTCGCCCAAGTACACCCTCAGAGATCAGTCACGGTTAGCGATGGTTCTGGTTAACAATAGCATGTTCAGCCATGATTCGATGATAGTTCCAAACAAACTGGAGTGGGACTGCAAATACACTACATGAATGGCACCAAAATCGACAATGTAGCAACTGCGATCTGACACCGACACTGTACGTTCAGGTGCAAACACTGCAAACAGGCCCAATGAACGCACTATCGTTTACAGGGACCCCATTGCGTCCCATAGTGGCTTTGTTTTGGTGTTGTTGCCGTCGCTGTAGCCTGCAGGTTGCAAATTAGTAGGTGGAGCCACTGCGGGCGTCAGATGTTGAAGAGTCTAGGCCGTTGTGACGTCCGATCGGGGAGCTTGTAGCACCGTGTGACGATGCTTCGGTCGGTGGTCGGATAG
>JASAMZ010010145.1:0-15459 GCA_030248115.1 Linhomoeus sp. GSCO2_2
GCGATTGGTCGCGAGGCTAGGGGGGGGGGGGGGGGAGGGGGTTCAACCGAGATTTGGGGGGAGGGGGGTAACAAGAACAAGAATCCTGTTCTTGAAGCTCTCCAAAAAATAGCCAAAAAAGCCTAAAAATTACCATAAAGTCGCCAAAAACGCATATTTTTACTCAATTTTAAAGCAAATTGTACCAAAATGACTTAGAATTGCTCAAAAATAGCGCCGCAGGCGAAAATTTTTGCCAATTTTAGGTCGATTTTTGGGAAATTTCCTGATTTTTAGGGGGGGGGGGTAGCTGGAATCTCGGCTAGGGGGGGGGGGGGGCGATTAACAAGAATCTCGTTCTTGTTGGCCGTTGGTAGGGGGGGAGTAACCCCCCCCCCCCTAACCCCCCCCCCCCCCCAATCGAAACTATGAATACGAGACGGTTAGAGTACCTATGTAAGCGCTAATAGTCGACCAAAGTCATGAACCGGTAGACGTACAATGAACACCGTGCTACTATGGACTACAGTAGATTTGCGTCCCTCACGTCATCTGGACTGACGACGTTCCCTTTCGACTTGGACATCTTGTGGCCATTCTCGTCGACGACGAAGCCGTGGGAGAGGACGCGCCGCGCGTACGAGTGGCCCTTGCCATCGTCCAGCTGCGCCTCTTTCCCAAGGGACAGGTCGGCAGCTGTGGACAGCAGCAGTGTGCTTCGAAACCAGCCGCGAGTCTGGTCGGCACCTGAATAGCCGAATTGTACTGCACAAGACACGCCAATATAGGACGCAAAATGGGCTTGTCGGCATGAGTTATTCGTGCGGAGTGCAGCAAACCTTCCAAAATCAAGTCGATTTGCCGATCCTCAGACGGTTGCGCGGTACAGCGGAAGGCGGCGCCGCTGTCCAACCAGACGTCCATGATGTCCGTCCCTCTGCGCAGGTCCTCCCCTGGCGATACCCCGCACTTCTCGCGCAGCTGCACATTTTACGGTTCTTGTCAACTACACAAGACTGAACGGCACAGTATAACAACCTCCATGGGGAATAGCTCCTCGTCAGAGCGACTCCACCAGACGTCGGTGCCTGCCTCGTCGTCTCTGACCAGGCTGGCCAGGTGCTTCACCAGCTCCTGGGACACCAGCGCTTCGTTCGTCTCGCTCCGATAATACACAGGAATGGGGACGCCCCAACTTCGCTGCCGACTGATGCACCAGGGCAGCCGGCGGGTGAAGCTCTGCGCCATGTGGTTGCGAATCGACTGGCTCGCCTACAAACTGGAGACTGATTTCCATTTCCCTCCTCAGTTTCAATCGTAGTGCGCCTTGTGTCGACTCACGACGACGTGTTGGGCGAAGCGAGTCGTGACGAAGGGGCTGAGGCGTTCCGTGTCCAAGAACCACTGCTTGGTGGCTCTGATGATGACGGGCGTCTTCTTGCGCCAGTCGTAGGGGTAGGAGTGGACGTATGGCCCTGAGAAGAGGATCTGCCTCTTGAACTGTTCCAGTACCACCGCCGAACCGGCGCCCAACACGTCGAGGCCGGCCAGATCCATGCCTGAAGCAACGGCTTTCGGTAGTATGCGACGACGACTATTCTCTAGCTCTCGAGCGAAGTTTCCTACCCAGTTGTCTCTCGTATCTGCCGTGGGCGTCGACGAGGCAGTTGACGGTGTCGTGATGGTCAGCGGCCAGTCGGAAGTCGTCGAAGCCGTGTGCGAATGAAGTGTGCGCCAGGCCCGTTCCCACCGAGGCGTCCACGTGGGCGCCGGCGCGAAAGGGCGCGGCGCTGACGTGATAGACGCGCCGGTCGTAGAAGCAGCCTTCCAGCAGGCGCCCCTCGAACCGGCCAAAATTCGTCAGAGGCCGCTTCAGCGCCGTCGACAGCCGCTCCACCGCTTGCTCGGCGACCACGTAGACGACGCGCTCCCTTGGTTTGCCGCTGCAGAAACCGAGAGGCGTCCATTAGAAGAGGCGCATTTCAGCCTTCGAACATAGCCTACGTACCTGTACATCTACATTACTAAGCTAGCTAGGTGTTTTGTCTGTCCGTAGAGGTTTGCCTCCCTAGCACTTCGCCACGCGACGCTTCAGCATGCGCTTGCCTCGCTAGCACTTCGCCACGCGACGCTTCAGCACGCGCGCGCCTAGACGCCAGCGGGACGTCAGCGGCGGCAATCAATCGCTGCACGGCCAGCGCCGCCTGTTGCTGCCTGCCTTCAACGCAGGCATCGCCTGAACAGTACGGCAATGCACCGTCGCCGCTCAACTCGCATTGGATCTGGCGGCTCTCTACCATTTGTTTTGCGCGGCGCTTTGTACGGCGCGTTCGCGAGGCAGTCAGCGCTGTCGGCGTGCAACAGGAGAGACTTTCTGCAACAGGACAAATGTTGCAACAGTACAGACGTTGCAACAGGATGGTCGCGCGAGGCGACCAGTGCCATTGGCTCGCAACAGGACAGACCTTCTGCAACAGGACAGATTTTGCAACAGGAGCAACAGGACAGACCTTGCAACAGGACAGATTTTGCAACAGGACAGATCTTGCAACAGGACAGATCTTGCAAGAGGACAGATTTTGCAACAGGACAAATTTTGCAACAGGACAGATTTTGCAACAGGACAGACCTTGCAACAGGACAGATTTTGCAACAGGACAAATCTTGCAACAGGACAGATCTTGCAACAGGGCAGACCTTGCAACAGGACAGATTTTGCAACAGGACAAATCTTGCAACAGGACAGATCTTGCAACAGGACAGATCTTGCAACAGGACAGATCTTGCAACAGGACAGATCTTGCAACAGGACAAATCTTGCAACAGGACAGATTTTGCAACAGGACAGATCTTGCAACAGGACAAATCTTGCAACAGGACAGATTTTGCAACAGGACAAATCTTGCAACAGGACAGATCTTGCAACAGGACAGACCTTGCAACAGGACAGCACCGTTGGGTCGCAACAGGACAGACCTTCTGCAACAGGACAGAATTTGCAACAGGACAAATCTTGCAACAGACAGATCTTACCACAGGACAGATCTTGCAACAGGACAGATTTTGTAACAGGCAACAGGACAGACCTTGCAACACGACAGATCTTGCAACAGGAGAGACCTTGCAACAGGACAAACCTTGCAACACGACAGGCCTTGCAACAGGATAGACCTTGCAACAGGAGAGACCATGCAACAGGACAGGCCTTGCAACAGGTCAGACCTTGACAATGAATCGGACGGACGTTGCGGCGCGCGCACGAGGCGACCACCGCCGTTGGCTCGCAACAGGACAGACCTTGCAACGGACAGACCTTCAACAGGACAGATTATGCAACAGGACATTACGGCCATTGACGACTACATTCCGTGCTATTCAGATCACCCAAATTCTTCTGCAGCAGGAAGGAACGGCTAGTAATAAGTACAGTACACTCTATCGAGATTACTGCGTCTATACCTCCGCGTGGTGTGGGCCACGAGGCAATAAGTGGAGTCAGACGCGTAGGCGACGCAGTCATTGAGAGGAATGGTCCACGGGGTGGTCGTCCACAGGACAGGCCGAAAGCGATAGTGGCGACCGGAGGGAAGACTGTGGGCGATCTTCTCCAAGGGGAAGTTGATGGCGTCCAGAAAGAAGTACACCTGGAAGCGAGAAGACGCCGTTTCAGATGCGACGACGGCGCTGACGCCGGCGCCAACCTCTGTCGACTCATGCGCTGGCTCGTATTCGAGCTCGGACTCCGCCAGGGCCGTCGTTGAGGCGGGCGACCAGTAGACGGGCAGGAAGGAGCGGTACACCAGACCCTTGCTCACGAGCTCGCCGAAGAGCTCCAGTTGCCTCGCCTCGTACTCCGCGTCCATTGTCCTCAATGAGACAGCCGTTTTCGTTGACAGATACATACCAAGAGAAAGACGCATGACACGATATCCGGCAAAGTAACTCCTTGACCATATACGCCACCTACCAACTCCCCCCGGAGTTGAGCGGAGTTGAGGGCCCAAAACCGGTGCAAATTTTTTTTGGCAGAAAAACCAGTCCAGTTAGTTTAGCCGCTTATCTGACAGCGGGTGATTTCACTCAGTGATTTCATGTCAGTGAAAAGATCCAAATTTTCACTTTTCATTTTCAGGTGCAAAACTACACGAAGCTGGGAAACACCGTATTTGAACATGTAGGATTGCTAACAGGCTCGTTGCGCTAATTTGCTGTGTACTGTTGTGTTTGTCATCCATTCTAGAAGGGTTTACAAATTCGTCATGCCACACAATTGTACACGTGTACTATTGAAATGAAATAGTGTCAAGAACGTGATTGCGCACACCACATCAGTGTTTCTACAACCAACGATCAGTGTCACGGTCCCACGGATGGTTGGTGGAGTGACAGTGGCACTTGCATGGTGAAGTGGTCATCATTGATCACACCTTTGAATGATCGAAAGACTTTTGAAAGAAGTACACGTGTACTCTGCAAGCATGTGTGTAAATTACAATCCTTTCATGACAACAATGCATGGGGCTGCCTCCATTGGGGCACCCAATTCGAATGTTGTGCGGGTGTTTCGGTAATACAAGTTTTGTTTTGCCTTCCCAAAAGTTCAATGACCTCTGCGGGGATGCTGACATAGCTGAATTCACCAAGAAGAAGTCCCTCGCCAACCTGTTTCTTGGCCCTATGGACAGTCCGTGCCTGGTAAGAGTGGTTGTGATGTCCTGATGGTGTGCAGAGGTGACGTCCTGTCTGGTGGCATTGTCACATGTGACACTTATACACGTGTACTTTGAACATATTGTTGTGGCAGCAGTGGTGCTACACGTGCATTTTCTAGATTAGTGTGGAGACACTCGTACATGTGAACTTTGAACATATTGTTGTTGCATCACTGGTGCTACATGTGTCCTTTGTATGGGAGTGGAGACACTTATACATGTGTAAGTCCGTGCCTGGTAAGAGTGGTTGTGATGTCCTGATGGTGTGCAGAGGTGACGTCCTGTCTGGTGGCATTGTCACTTGTGACACTTATACATGTGTACTTTGAACATATTGTTGTGGCAGCAGTGGTGCTACACGTGTACTTTGTATTGGTGTGGAGACACTCATACACATGTACTTTGAACATATTGTTGTTGCATCACTGGTACTACATGTGTACTTTGTATGGGAGTGGAGACACTTATACACGTGTATATTGTTGCGGCACTAGTGCACATGTACTTTGTATTGGTATGGAGACACTTCTACATGTGTACTTTGAGCATATTGTTGTGGCAGCACTGGTACTACAGTGTACTCTATATTGGTGTGGGGACACTTATACACATGTACTTTGAACATAATTGTTGTGGCGGCGCTAGTACTACATTGAAGAGATTTGGTGGGTGCACACAGTGAACTACACGTGTATTTCCCCTATGCTTTTTCTAAGTTTGTGACAAACATTGAAGTACACATTAACTTAATGTGGGGAAGTGGAAGTACACATGTACTTAATGTGATGAGATGTGACCATTCAGTCAAAATGTGAAATGTACCAACTTGAAGTTGTTGATGCACCCAACTTAAAGAGCATGGCACACAGCAACAATAGCAAAGCTAACCACAGCGAAGAGTAGCTAACAGAAGAGAGGCACAGTGAAGCGACAGCTGTATGATGTGCAGTACAGTGAGTTAGAAGAAATCAAAAGAAATCATGCAAGTGAAAAGGGCAAGGAGAGAAGATTTGGTGGGTGCACAGTGAACTACACATGTATTTCCCCTACTCCTTCTTTAAGTTTGTAGCAAACATGGAAGTACCATGCACAAGTAATTTGTAGTTTGGTCACACTCTTGGGATCTGAAAAATGTACATGTGTATGAGTGTCTCCACAGCAATACAAGGTACACGTATAGTACCAGTGCTGCCACAAGAATATGTTCAAAGTACACATGTATGAGTGTCTCCACAGCAATACAAGGTGCGCGTGTAGTACCAGTGCTGCCACAAGAATATGTTCAAAGTACACATGTATGAGTGTCTCCACAGCAATACAAAGTACACGTGTAGCACCACTGCTGCCACAACAATATGTTCAAAGTATACGTGTATGAGTGTCTCCACAGCAATACAAAGTACACATGTAGTACCAGTGCTGCCACAAGAATATGTTCAAAGTACATGTGTATGAGTGTCTCCACAGCAATACAAAGTACACGTGTAGCACCACTGCTGCCACAACAGTATGTTCAAAGTATACGTGTATGAGTGTCTCCACAGCAATATAAAGTACACGTGTAGCACCACTGCTGCCACAACAATATGTTCAAAGTATACGTGTGTGAGTGTCTCCACAGCAATACAAAGTACACGTGTAGTACCAGTGCTGCCACAAGAATATGTTCAAAGTACACGTGTATGAGTGTCTCCACAGCAATACAAAGTACACGTGTAGCACCACTGCTGCCACAACAATATGTTCAAAGTATACGTGTATGAGTGTCTCCACAGCAATACAAAGTACACGTAATCAGCGCCCCCGAAAACCCCGAAATCGAGTATAATATCGCGAAAGTCGACCCGACAACCAATATTCAAATGGACGCGGCAGGGTTACTGTAGCGCTGCAAGTTTGCCAAAAACACTTTTCTGGACCAGATTTTAACGTAGAATCGTTTGAAACCACATTTGTACCGATTCGGCAACGCATTCGAGCGCTACAGACGCTGAAACGCGAAAAGCGCAATTTTTGACCCCGGAGTCAAAAAAGTTCCACCAAGATAACTTTTTTGTGTCTCGACCGATTTTCTCCGTTCATGGCTCATTCGATAGAGGACATCTGGGAAGGAGCACCAAAAGCTGTCTCGCGGCTCTAGCTGCTACCTATCGCGCACAGCAAACCGTCAAAGTCGGAAAATATCGAAAAATCGCGAATTTTTCAAATTTGGCGCCAAAATGGGTCCCGCAGCGATCCAATTCTTTTTTTCCGTGTTCGGCACTATCGAGTACTACAACATATCAAAAGATAGTATATACCATTATATGCAACTTTTTCGAGTTCTACCTTGTACTATGCCTATTTCAGTACTTTGAAAATTTAAATTTTTGAATTTCCCGCCAACGGGGTCCCGCAGCGTGACCCCATATGTCGTGCACGCTGCCCACCCACTAGGCCTACCCAACGCAAAAGACCGTTTGCAAATCGGCCGCTTCACGCGCGAACGCCAGACGGGCAGAGTTTCTGCGTTTCGCGCACAATCGCTATATACTCCACACTTTTTTGTGGAGTATAATTATATCTCCGAGGTGTTCCTATTATTCTGTACCATTTCTCATTTCTACACGTGTATTTTTATCTTTTCATTTTATCTTTTCATTTCACGGGGTGATTTCACCCCCAAGCTGAAACGATATAAATATCGGATTGCGGGTTAAGCGGTTAGTAGCCTAGTCCACTCCAACGACTTTTTACCTTGACCTATCTACCCTGTGCTATGTTTACACATTTACTGTCCACGTATCGCTATTTATAGCTGTTTCTGCTGGTGGTGGTGATATGTGGATTAGTCCGCGAAATATATGCCGCCCGAGCCATTTGATCCAAAACAATTATGTGGACACGCAGTAAAAATCAACGATGACCGTTCATGACCAGTCACTCCTAACACTGAACCCTGTTTGATGACAAATAGTGCAATGACAAAACTAGTCCACTTATTACAAGAGGTATGCGGTTCGCTTGTGCATGACATGGATACCCTGCAAGTCAGGGTGAGGGTGACTGACTGGACTTAGTGGGCATTCTGACTGATCCACTTAGCAGGTAGCAAAAATATCAGCATAAGCGGACTTCAAGCTGGTGGCAAGGTAGCAAAATGTTTGCCGACAAGTAGGCTTAAGTGAACCAGTAAAATCACAATAATTACTCTAGACTGACGCATACTAAACACAACGAAAACTTAGACCACATAAATTATGTGGACCGGTTATGGGTCAAGTGGATTGGTTTTTTTGGCGTTTTCTGGCAGATTCTGGCAGAAAATTTTTCGGAGTTGAGGATTTTGTAGGAGTTACGATGCCGGATATCGAATCATCACCTGTATGGGTGCTTCCAGTCGGCCAGAGTGCCCCACTTGCGAAAGGACGCCGCCTGGACGCCAATCCAGCGCTCGGCCACTTCCCGGCAGTCGGCTCGGACGGAGAGTGCTTTGTCGCTGTCGCAGACGCCGTCAGACGCGGCGCTCGGTTGCTGCTTCTCGGCCAGTCTGTCGCGAGTGACGGCCAGTTCAATGGGCAGCCCGTGGCAGTCCCATCCTGGCTGGAAGTGAACCCGGTGGCCGGTGAGAATCTTGAAGCGAACCACGAAGTCCTTCAAGAGCCGGTTGGCAGCGTGACCGATGTGCGGAGCACCGTTGGCGTAGGGAGGCCCGTCCAGCAGCGTGAATCTGCGTCGTGGAAGGGTCAGTTTCGTGGCTGCGACGGTGAACGGCAATCTATCCGACTACGGTAACAACTACATGTACTGTATGTGATGAAGAAGTCTGGGGAATCCCTAAGACAGTTCTATCTTAGAGTACTCTATGTGAAGCTTCTGTCAGAGCGAGCGCCAACGCACACGGGTAGGTGCTGTCGCTCGGGAGCGTCCCTCTGCCACAGGTAGTGTTCGTCGTGTTCGACGGCCGCCATCCATTGCGGGTCCAGTTTGTGTCTGTCCTTGACGTGTCTCACTCTGTCCCCCTGGCCCGACAGGAAGAAGGGGAAGGTTTTCTTAGGAAGCTTGGGCAGATTCACCGTGGCCGAATAGCGGAAGCGCCCCTTCGTCGAATCCGGAGTGCGCGCCGGCGCCGCCGAAGCACTCGTCAGGCGGCGGCGGCGTGCAGCGCTCCAGACATTCGCGCTTCGCGCCCCTCCCATCACTTCTGCTGAGGGGACGACGACGACTTCTCAGTGGCAAATAGGTCGGCAAGACGCGGCGCCAGTTCCTGCAGGACAGGGGGCGAGAGGTCGCTCAGTCCCAGATAGAGCAGCAGTCGCTTCCGAGCCGCCAAGAAGTCGAAGTGGTCGCGGAGCAGGCGCCGAAGAGCCAAGTCGACCTCGGCCTGCCCACAAAGAACGGCCATTGGCAGCCGACAGTGAAGTGCCAATAAGGCCAAACGGCTTCTACCGAAGGAGATCCCAGAAGCGGCTTCGTGACCACCGACAGCCACTGTCGACCACGACTAGCGCTGAAGTCGCCGACCGAAGGCGCGCGCGACGGGAAGCGCAACTCGAACTGAACAAGTTGTATACGTCAAGTCTGACACAAAATTACGCATTCATACGCAAATATAAGAAACAAACCAGGTGTGTGAACTTCCCCAAGTCGCCGATGGACAGCTGGTAGCAATCGGCGAAGCCAACCAAGGAGATCGACACTTCTAGGCCACCGACCTGCGCGGTCGTCTGAAATGTGCGCGTTAGAACCTCAATGCAGAGTCCTTACCAAAAGACACAAGAAATATTGCCTTGCCTGTTTAGCTACGGGGTCCATTCATTGGCCACTGGCATCTGGCAAAAAGTGTGAATGAAGGGCCTATCAGCCGTAGCGTGTAGCTTCAAGATGTAGGTAGGTACATACAAATGTATAATCCCGTCTAACTGTGACCAGACCATATTCACAAAACACTGCTGTATCATCACGAGCTCTATTCTGGTCAACGAGCGGGCACAAAACGCGACGGCGCCTACAGATCGCGCCAATCGCTCGAGATTGCTGCCGTAGTCAGCCGGCCACGAGAGGGCGACAGACGAGGTGCTTCCACTGTGCCTACTACGCGACGAAGGCGCAAGCTCGTAGAAGAAGCGGCGGCAGCGAGACATCACTTCTTGCGCCCTTCCTCGTCGTCTTCGTCGGGGAAGTCGGTCTGGTCGTCCTCGGCGAAGTAGGCTTTGCGGAAGTAGCGTCTGCCAGTTCTGGGATCCCTGCCCACCACCCGCGGACCCACCACCACGTGAGTGAACAGGGCCCAAGCCACCAGGAAGCTGAATGGACAGAGCGACATAAAAGCTACCGTACCCAACTGTTCTCCAAGCAACACGCTACATACAACACTCAAGAGCGCCCGACCTGGCGGAAATAACGTAGAACTGGATGTCCCGCAAGGAGCTGACGTCGCGGAAGCGCCGAGCCAAGAAGCGCCGGCCGAACTGACGAAATCGTTTGCGGAACTAAAAGAAACGCCAGGGCTCGAGTCACAGGGCGCTAACCTCAACTCCGGCAAAATCGACCCACCTCCCACAGCATCGCAGCATCGCGGGGCGGCGGGCAAACGACGACTAGCTACCAACAGCGAAGAGTTCAAGAGTCGACAGTCGAACGACGGCTAATCAACAGCAGCACAAGCAGGTAGTTGGAGAAGAATAGGCGAATGATCTCAATGGAGGAGTCGAGTCAGTAGAGGGGTTTGGCCTTCTCCGTGAGCAGGAGGCCGAAGCGCTTCTTGATCGTCAGCCGCTCCCGCGAGTACTTGTCCTCCGTCGAGAAGCGCGCTGAAGAGGGAAGAAGCCGAAATGGACGTGAAGCGTCGCCCAAACGCAATGTGCCTCTCCCATAGCCCATGTTGTCAATCTTGGTCGTCTCACTGATACTAATTTCGCCTCCCCTCACCACATTGCCCCCCCCCCCCCCGAAATGTCTCCATCAACTCTAAACATGTGGCAGCTATTTCGCAAGCCCCGTTATGTTTTTGGATGCATGTAAGTCTAGTCTAGGCTAGAACCGCTCGCTCTCATGGTTCCTGACTGAGAATGAGAGAGAAGTGGCGCGCAGTGCGGTAGCGGCAACACGCTTTGAAGTCAGCGAACGCAGCAGTTTTCCTTCCAGACACTAAATCGCATTTTAGGAAATCGCATTCTTGTAGGTCCTATACACAGACGGCGTACGCTCAGCGGGGTGGGAACAACCGTACTGATGTGATACTGTAATCTATGACTCAACATGTGTCACCACATCAAATGAACCCACCAGGATGGGCGGAGAGCGTTGGCTTCCCGTTGGGGTCGACCTTCTGAAACAGTGCCGTCCACTTTCGACAGCGTTTGAAGCTCCCATCAACGAAGCAAACTCTACAGTATACCTTGAGTGTGTAGACGCGCTTCCCTTCGCTGTCCAGGTAGTACATCAGGTACATGGCAGCAGCAGTGGACCGACGGCAGCAGCTACGCACATCGACAGCTGAGAGAAAGTACCGTAGTCGCCTCCTTTTGCAAATCGGCCACAATAAAAGCTAGGCAACTGCGCAGCCAATCGACTAACAACTCATCGCATTCATCATGAATCGACACTTGTTTGAACTCTTCATTGATTCGGGTTGGTAGCCAGTATCATGAACGCGTAGCCAACAAATACGGGCATTTTCAAGGCGGACCTATGTTATGGGAGCATCTTTGTCTCGCCCGTACGATACGACTAGCAGACTACAGTAGGAGCGAAGCGATCTAAGATCGGCAACGCGCCGCCGGTGAAAAGTGACAAGGTTCGAACGGCGAAAGACGGGCAGAGAGAAAGGAAACGATCGCTGATCACAAAGTGGTAGATGGCGCTTGCTTGACTGTCAATGACTCGATGCTTTCTAGGCGGCCAAACCGACGGTGCCGAACGCGTGGTCCCACAGCTCCGTCGAGATGCCGAATCCTGAAGAAGCAAACATAGACAACGGTTACTACACACAATTTCGTCGTCCCTACAAAAGGCTTGCCGTGATTACCCAAATCCCAGTTCTTGAAGTGGTGGGCGTTGTGGTAGAGCTTCTTGAGGTGCCAGTAGCTGCCGTCGGCCGGCCCGCTGTGGTGCAGGAAGTAGTGGATCATGTCGTAGCCCACGTAGCTGCAGTGCACGCGCGCTAGTAGTCATTGGACATTATCAGTGACCGAGCGAGCACAAAGAACGAGCGCTGCGTGAAAGACATAGAGTCCAATTGAGCGTGAAACATCGGTTGCAAGCGGAAGTCAGCACAAGAAGCACCAAGGGCCACCCACCCGAATAGTTTGCCGGCGCCGAAGGTGAAGAGGACGGGAGTGGGCAGAAGCGAGGAGTAGAGAAGGTAGAAGAGAAGGACGATCAGCGCCGCCGGCACGGGCGGGAACACCAGGCGGTCTTTGTCCATGGGGGCCTAAATGCTTCACCATGAAGCACCTTCAGCGAGGTCCAAACGAGCGCAAGAGCCATCCACATCCACTCCCACTGAAACCGGCGCCGACACACGCATCGAGTACTCTAAAGATCGAACCTTGTGATGCAGTCCGTGTATGAGGAAGTGGAAGGTGATCTGCCAGGGGGAGCGACCGTTCGGCCGGAAGTGGAAGAGGAAGCGGTGGAGCAGGTACTCGGTCAGCGTCCAGACCAGGACGCCGGCCGCGAACAACACCAGCGACACGATACGACTCGACGACACGTCTGCAACAGCGGATGGAAGTTACTGCAACTGTCGCACCTAAAGGCTGCACGCGAAACGGCGCCCACATCATAAAACGGCGCGATATCGGTTCGGGTTTCATCATATTCGATTGCCAGTGCAATACTGTAACAAGTGAACAGCGTTCATCACCAAGGGAAGCGCAGAAGGCCGAGTATCCGTAGAGGAAGAAGGCGAGGCTGACGGGGCACCAGACGGCCGGCACAACCCACCAGCTGGTTCTCGTCAGACTCTCGACGAAGGGAGACTCAAAGAGGCGCAAATCTCGATCGATGGGCTCGTGAATCCAGCCCCTGAGAAGAGAGGAAAGCGTCAGGGCGCAGGAAAGCGCCAAGAGTCGTATCGGCCCACCAATATCCAGATCCCAGCTTGGGCAGCTGCGCCAGCATCGGTTTCTCCACGTCGACCACCTCGGAACCCTGGATACAGTAATCCCAATTAGCGCCCGATTGGATAGCACAACAAACTAGGCGAACCCTGTCGCGCTTCTCAGAATCCACGCAGTAGTCCTGGAGCATTCGGAGTGCGTTGTCGCTGTGCACGTGCCTCTTGCCATTGAGACGGCTGGCGCGCTCGCCCGTCAGGTAGAAGTCGATCTCCTCATTCTGCAAGCGAAACGGAGATGGTACGAATTAGGATGAAAACTTCCGTCTGCCCTTGATAGCTGCCACATAGTCGACGGTCGACGCTACAAATAACGGCTTCCAAGTGACGTGGTCCACCACGCCAATTCGTTTCACTGGCCGTCTTCAGGTCGAATTGCAAGGAAGCATCTAGCGAACCGACAGATCTACCTTAGAAAGGTGGCGCAGGACGTCGCTTCCCCCGGGGTGCTTCTCCAGAAACTTGGCGATGTCGAATCTCTTGCCGCCGCAACTGATCAGCACTTCCTCGCTTGTCATGACGAATTGCGCCAAAGGAATAGTCAGAGCAGAGACGGCGTTCGCAGAGTGTAAGCAAGCGCTGTCAAACTCGATTCGGTCGGCCGCGCCTTTCGCTAAGCCGTCCGCGCGATTGCGCGACGCACGCAGCCTTGCCCTGTGAACCATACCCACCGAAAGATAAGCCGCGCGACGGTGGCGTGAAACCGAAAGGCTAGGAAGCCGGACGGAAAAGACAGGCACTCTGAGTCAGTAGCTCGTTTATTGTCGCGCCATTGCTGTTGTTCCCACAACGCAATCACGTACTCTCCATCTATCGCTTTCTCTAATCGGTATCCACTCGGCGGTGCGCTCAGCTGAGCGCCGACCTGTCGAAGTAGGGTATGGCCTGGAAGTGGCCGATCTTGCGCCCCTCGGCGTCGTAGTTGAACTTGCGGAAGCAGTCCTCGCAGAAGAATGCAGGATCGACCGCCAGACGGTCGCTGCCCTGCACCACCCACCTGGGAAGCGGACGAGACGAATGGAAGCTTCTATTGCGCAGCGCAAAGACACACGAAGTGTCGTGAACTGACTTGGCCGTGTGAACCTTGCAGCCGAGGCAGAGGGCGCGCTTCTGCATCTTGTGCGCCGTCTGGACGGGATACTGGTCGGGGTCTTGACAGTCGTCCTGCGTCATGAGCCTGCAAATGCAGCAACTTCTCCCGCCCGCAGAGTTGCTAAAGACTGAGGACGTACGACTGCACAGACAAGTTCCACATATCTCTTCCCTCCAATTATAGATAACGCTAGCGACAAAGTATTACTACTCTTGCGAATCAAACAGGTAGATTGTAGCAAGCTCGTCAGTGCAACATATGCGCTGAATAACTGAGTGGTAATTGGTAACTGAGTGGTAGTAGCCTGCCTGAGATCGGTGAAGACCATGAGGTGCTCGCACTGCGCCTGGTGGACGTAGACGTAGGGCTGCCCAAGACGCAGTGTCAGGTCCGAGAAGCGGATCCCGACCATATTCTGCACCTTGAAGGGACCCAGCTCCTTTGCGCGCTTCGACGCCCACCGGCGAATCGGCCTACAGACAGAGACATACGAGACGGAATTGAAGAGCTCTTATAGGCCGGCGCTTTCGAGCAGGCTACAGCCAATCATCTAACTCGATACGTTTAGATATAGAGTAGACGCGACGATTGGACCCACAGGCTCAAGTCGGTAGCCTTGGCGTCCCTCAGGTCCGTGTAGAAGGTGTCGTAGAAGAAGAAGAAATTGGACGTCAACACCTCCTGAAGCAGAAGACGACGCGTCAGCGTCCACTAGTGAATGAACGCTGGGGTAGAGAACTATGCGCTCTACAGGCGTCACTTCACTACTTCGGTATTGCGCAAATGAGCAAGACAGAAAGGCGCGCAGTCGCCCCAGAGGACTAAAGGAGCGGATACAGTATCTACTGTATCCTTGGATAAAGGACTATTCTCGTGGGTGCGTAGCGCTAGGCGCGTGTATGTCACAGAGAGACTCACGCGACTGAAGCAGGCCGACTCGATCTCCTTTGGGGCGTCGCTGAAGTCGCGCAGAAGGCAGTAGTCGGAGGGACACTGGATCTTGTCGCGCAGACGACACAGCTCCGTGGAGCCCAGCACTTGGAAGGCCGAGTCCATTTTCAGCTGCGAGGAAAACACAAAAGCGATGCGTCCGTTCACACTTCTGCAGAAGCGAAGCTGTGTCAATCCACCAGTCTGCCCAGTCGAATCTCGAACTGGTCCAAGGGTCGGTTGTACGGTTTCATGAGGACAACGGTCAGAAGCACGTCGGCCGGCGAGTATTGCGCCACCTCGAGGCTCTGGTTGCGACGGCGCATCTCGTTCAACTGCAACGATAACCAGCGCGCGGTGTACACACAGCTTGCGCAGGCGCACGAAACCCGACACAACGCCAACCACGTGGAAGTTGGTCCGGTAGAAGCCGAGGGTGCGCACGAAGGTGCCTCGGTAGTTCTGGTCAACCTTCTTCCTCTGCTCCGCCTTCTGCAGTCTAAACAAGGGGCATTTTCTATACTGAGACGGCAGAGACGGCACTAAACCGAGATGGCATCCGCGTCAAATCATACTGTAACCGCGTCGGTTCAAATAAGGCGGTAATAATACAACCCTAAGTTCCCTTTTGCGCTAGGCGGCAC